>KK113829.1:115022-130660 GCA_000611955.2 Stegodyphus mimosarum
AAACATTTCTTCCAGCGCCGGAATCTGTGTATCGGAAATCCTAAAGATATGCTCATTTTAAAATTATGTTTCGATATTGCTGTTGGACTGAATTTTATGGTTTAAGTGCGAAGAATATGATATTTAATAAATAAAGGTAACATACAAAACGTTAAAAAATGCCTCTTTGGGCGTAATATAAAGTCTGAAAGCTTTCATATTTTTTAGAGTAAAGTTAGTGAGGAAACAAAAATACAGAAAGTTAAAAAGTTAGCTTCAAATAAAAATAAAAGTATTACAAAATTATTGTTCATAACATCACTTGTTCACTTCGGTACTAAGCGAGCGAATGGAGATTCGACAAATCGGAGTGCAATATCCTTAGAGTTTACTCACCAAGATGCCAGAAAAGTTCAATTCTCATTTCAGAGAAGAAAGAATTGCTTCCTCTCCCACGTTAAAAAGCACCTTAACTTTTATCATTCACCACCTTTAGAAACATTCTTTCCTTGAATTTTAGATTTAGTTCTATGCGGAGTTTTTAGGGCATTTCAAAGTTACAGTTGAATGAAATCAGTCCATTGCACCAGAGGTTCGAGTGAGTCGATTCCTTTGATCCTAAATCTTCCTGTCCGCTTCTTGCACCACCCTCACAGATCTCTTTTGATCGGTTGTACGCTTCGAATTTTATAGATCAAGGTTACTTTTGGTGGTCGGAGAGTCGCTGAAAAGTGTTCATTCAGTTTTGCGAACTAACGGGATCTTATCGATTATGGGCGTTCATAATGAAAAATTATGAAACGACACGATAGATATACTGAACTCTTTATTCACAAGGAATCACTAAACACATGGACATAACTATACCACTGTTTCACGAGCCGAAGAATTCCCTCTTCCCAGAATTCCTATAACTGTGACAAGAGCCAGCCCTACACTGTATCCTTCAACTCGTCGTCCGAGTTGAAGCGCTTCCCTTTGAGACGTAACTTCTCACCAAACCTTGTCGATGATTTCGGCTGTAATTACCATTATTACCTAACTTGGTCAAGGTTCATCATTCAAACACTCCAAGCCTTCACGAAAACTGGCTCTCTACTTTCTCACTGACTTGTTGAACACACAGTCTCCCCCGTACACGGCAGCCATCCGGCGATGAATATCGGTCATTTTATCCCTTCCACAATCAGAAATCTGATAATAACTTGCTGCTCCTCAGTCGTCGAATCTTAAAATGTGAACGCCAAGATGTTATCACACGCACTGCCGCATCAATTGCTCGCAACACACAACTGCCTACTTCCATCCGGCGTCATGTGCGGCCGCTTGCGCATGCGCACAGCCACGTCGGGCATTACATTCGCGTCCTTAGATGTCTCACTACGTAATGCCGAAGCGGCACACTCAAATTTCGAACGATTTGGTTGTTACGTCATAAGTTGTAAAATCGGCTTCCTTTTCTAGAAGCAGAATAAGTATACTAAATTCAAAAAGAAAAGAAACTATGTAAAATACAAAAATGTATTCGATTACTACACTGGTTATCATAAATTAAGCAAAAATCACAAAAATCAGGATTACTGAAAAAGTTACATAGTTACATGTAGAATTTTATGAAACTTACCCGCAATGTACAATACATAGTAAGGTATCAAATAACATAAAAAGAAATTACTAGACAATTATGGTAGTATAGAAATTAGCACATGTATAAAATGAACAAATGGGTGGTATGAGTTTGATATAGGAAAAGTACCTTTAATATGCAATATGATCGCCTCTAGAAGCAATACAGCACATACAGCGATGTGTGATGCTTTCCGTTATGCGGTCCATCAGATCCATAGGAAACGAGACTCATTGTTCTGGCAAAGCAGTCGCAACCGCGGCAAGGCGGATTGAGAGCAGCTAGACGTCTCCCTAAAGCATCCCAAACGTGCTCGATAGGATTCAAGTCCGGGGAACGAGCTGGCCACTCCATGCGCATAATTATTTCCTGTTGAAGATAATCATCTACGATGCGAACCCTGTGTGATCTTGCGTTATCGTCCTGTAACAGGAAAACATTCCCTATTGCCCCAGCATATGGGCGCGCATAAGCATCAAGGATGTCATCTCTATAAACGTGAGCATTCACGGTTCCCCTTGGAAAGACAAGGAGGTCTGCGCGTCCACCCAAAGAGATGCCACCCCAAACACAGACACTGCCTCTTCTGTATGCATCTCTTTCACAGATGTTTGACGGATGATAACGGATTCCGGGTTCTTTCCATTTCAAATAACGCCTACTGTCGCTTTCTAGACTAAACCTGGACTCATCCGTAAAGAGAACAGCCCTCCATTGATCAGGCATCCAGTGGACATGCTGTCATGGCTGGTCGCCTCGCATACAGACCACCTTCGTGAAGCCTTCTACGCACAGTTGACGTTGACACAAACCTTCTGGTGGCTGCAGCAAGGGAGGATCTAAGAAGAGTCGGAGTAGCGGTTCTATTCCTGCATGCACATAAAGTCAAATATCGGTCATCGGCGCTCGTCATAGCAGTTGGCCGTCTTTGGCTGAACCTCCTAGATGCCGAATCTGTCGTTTGAAATTGACTTCAAAGTCTATGAACTACGGAAGAACTCACGTTTAGCCATCTGGCCATTTCTGTTTGACTTTGTCCTGCCTCTAGTCTCCCAATGACTCTCCACCGTAGTTCTGCAGGCAAATGATGCCTGGAGGTCATTGTTACGAATTGGCTCTCTCAGATTTCTGATGTCACTATCACAGTGAAGTATGTGAGCTTGCTCTCAAACGTGGATTTTTATACTCTTCGCAGATGACGTATTCCGAGTGCAGCGCCATTAATTTGCATATTGCAGTTTTACTTAGCTATTCTTGCTTGGCAACGTATTCAAATTTTACACGGTTTGGGTTATTTTTGAGGGAGTTATCGCTATTTTTGTGATTTTTCCTTAATTTATGATAACCAGTGTAGCAAGTTTTTTTAACCTTATGAAATGTGATTTATACAAGGGTATAAATTTGTGTGTTATTTGCATGTAAGTTAGAAGTATGATACGTTCTCATGTTCTTGATTTGTAACCTTTGAAATACGTTGCACATAAAACGATTGAATTCCTCACCTTGTAGAGTTTCCTTTATTTTGCATAACAAATTATTTTAAGTTTATACCTTTCCTGAACTCGTCAACTTCTCCTCGCATTTTCTCGCCAGGATATAAATTTAAAGTTAATTGAAGTGAGTATTTAAACGGGTTAATCTCCGAGTTTATTCAGAGCGTGGTCTCGCTAGCCAGCGCACGTTTCGTTGCTATCTCGCTGTGACGCTAGTACGCCCTTTGGCAGCATCGGAAAATTGACACGCCTGTTAGGTTTTTGTTGAGTCAACCTAAGTTCGTCATACTTTATCATGCTAATCCAGCACTATTCTAACTAGACTTTGTATTGATTTATATTCTACGTTTAAGTTTCACCGCAAGTTGACTGTGTTATTGTAAAGCGCGAAGATCGTGCCTTTCTGTTATTAGTTGGAAATAATAAAGGGTTATCTTCAATCTTCTTTTGTGCTGGTATTTCATTCACGTGTGTGCGAGAATTCTCTAGGCTCACTGTAGAATCTAGGAGAGTTTATGTGGAATGGAAGAGACTGATCTTACAACCTATAAAATAATTTAGTAAACACTTGTGGATATTTTTCGTTACAGGATGCTCACCAGTGGCCACGTGAATAAAACCTCTGAACATTGCGAATTCAGTCGGGTTCAAAATACGTCATTTGTGCTGGCTGAGTGGGTAGTTCCGTTGTTTTTCCCAAGCGTTATGTGAATAAAAGTTTGTTTTCCTTAGAAAGTCCTCCAATTGAAATCCACGTTAGCGGTAGTCCGAGTGTCTGTTGTAGTGGCAGTTTGTATACTTGCTTTAAATAGTTTGGAGTTGCAGAATTAAAAGATCTCCAAGTCGCCTCTTATAATGAAAATTCGTTTTACACTATTTTATAATTAGAAATTTTATACTTGAATTTTATTTTCCGTTTCAAACGCTGATGTATTTTCTTCATTTCATCCCTTGGGAATTTAATAACAAAATATAGTATAAAACGTGATGCATATAAAGTGGTATTTTATTACCAGGAATAATAACTGCAAGTTTGCACTTTTAGGAACAAAGAAATTTGACTTTCATTATACTGAATTTTGCTTAAGAGCAAATACAGATTTCACAAAGCAATGTAATCAAGAACAACTTTTCGTGCAAACTGTCTGGAACTTACTATTAATCAATCACTCGCGTGGTACAAAATTTCCTTACATTTGCTTTTTATTGCTTTATTAATTTTCACTTATCGCTTTGATTTAAAGTAGAAAATGAAGCCGCCGCTAGCATAAAGAATCCATTTATGCTTACTTTGAATAAAAACGCTAACAGCTTAACAATACCTTCAGCTGTTTCGGAATCCTGAGACAGCGAATTTGTTTCTTGAGATTCAAGGAAGTAATTTATGGGTCCATTAAACTAAGAAGTTACTTTTATATTTTCTTATTTGTGTTCTTATAGTAACGTATGAGCGATTAATATTATTGTGCCTTTTAATCTCGTAATAATAAATGATTAAAAAATAGATATGACATCTAATACGTTGTATTTCAAAATACTACTTCATAAACTCTCATATCAAAACCAGAAAGCTTAGTTTTACATTGCTATGAATCCTGTAATTGTAAATGGCTATATGTACTCCTTTTATTGTATACAAAACTGTTCATGTACAAATTGGGTTTCCGTTTTAGTAACTCAATAAATGTTAAATGTAATAAACTTAAAAAAACCATAAAGATTTTAAGTACCGTATAATAAAGGAACAAAAATTAATTTTTAGCCCAAAGGCGACGAAATTAATAGCCCAGAAGGGCTATTAGTTTCGTTATGGCATTTTGCGTTGAATCACTATAAACGGCGTATCACTTTTCAGATTGTTGCCACCAGATATTATCTCCCAGTTTGACGATTGGGGCGAAGCCCCCAGTCCACCTAGCCAAATTATGACGGCCGTAAGACTCCTTAGGGGACCAACCCATTTCAACAACAAACGGTGGCATCCAGCTACCCGGCGATATCAAAAGAGTTAATAAAAGGAAAAGAAACAAAATAATAAATACGAAGAGTCAAACTCAAGTTATCACTGGACCTAAACACGACTGTATTATTGCCCTGTATTATATTTATAATATTATATTAATATAATAGTATTAGAAGATATCTTTAAATATATTCTAATAATATTTAAAAAAATTAAATAATTATCTGCATAAATGTATATATGTTTCTCTCATTGTGATAAAACAACGGTACCTACAGCCATCAAATTTTGAATAACGTAATACTCCACCGAATATGGGCATCTGGAAGCTTTAATTTGGAATTTTTTTATTATCGATTTCGTATTTTGTAACACTTTTACGAATTCTTGAGTAACAAACTCAATGATTTCAAAGCGAGCAATGGCAGCGCCGTACGAAAAAAACACATTTTTATCTTCAGCGCGCGAGACTGTGTATCGGAAATTCTAAAGATATGCTCATATTAAAATTATTTTGCAATATTTTTATTGAATTGCATTTTGTGGTTTAAGTGCAAAGAACGTGATATTTAATAAATAAAAGTAACACACGAAACGTTAAGAAAACGTCACTTTGGGCATAATGTAAAATTTGAAAGCTTTCAGTTTTTTTTTTGCAATTTTTCAAAAACTTATTTTAATTTAATTTAAATTAGGAATTAATTCAAATAAATTTAAAGGTTTAAGTAAATAAATAAAATGAAATCTCAAGTAACAAAGAATCTTTCGTACTGCATTAAGCTAAATGCTCCAGTACAGTTTCAGTATTCGTGGCTTTAGTTGTTATGAATAAGAATATCATACAGTACGCCACAAAATTATAATATGCACTAGAACCTTTCATTTGTACGTACGTTATGCTACTTCGATGCTAAAGCTGATTGCTTTTACTAGCAATATTATTGCTAAACTGCTTTTACAGCAATACTACTACTGCTTTACTTTCGATGTATAATTCTTTGTACCTTAAAAAAAATTCCTACACCTTTTTTTCAGATAATAGAATTACAAGAATTAAGGTAACAGATGCAGTATTTTTACCTCTACGACAATACATTTTATGACACTACTGGTGTAAGAACTAACATATAGATGATTCGACATGTAAACAGAAGGTTAAACCAATGACATCAACAAAGATAGAACTAGAGACATGATTAGTCCAAAGGAGTGTTAGCCCAAAAGATTTTAGTTTGGAAACGGTATTCTGCGTCGGTTCACTAAACGGCGTATCATTTTTAAACTATTGCCACCAAATATTATGGCTCTATATTACATTTAAAGAATATTAAATAATGTAATAATTCTGTAAATAATGTAACAAATTCTGCATGAATGTATGCATGTTTCTTCGAATATGGGTATCAGGAAGTCCAAATTTGGAATTTGTCCTATTATCGATTCATATTTTGTAACACTTTAACGAATTTTTGATTCACAAACTCAACAGTTTCAAAGCGAGTACTGCAACATTATACAAAAAACATTACCTCCACCGGCGAGACTATCTATCGGAAATTCTAAAGATACGCCGTTTTTAAATATTTTGTGATATTGTTGTTGAATTGAATTTTACGTGATTCAAGTGCATGTAAATAAAGGTTGTAGAGACAGTAGAATTTTTGATGTTGAGAGATGTCAAATATGAGCGATGCCCTCGCTAGGACTCGAACCTCGGACCTCTCAAATACGCGCCGAGTGCGCTGACCATTACACTACGAAGGCATGCTAAGAAAGCGGAAGAAATACCTTACATACTTCCCCTTTTAAAAGGCGACAGCGGATTAGGGTTCCGATGGTCAAATCCTGGTGGTGGAGAATCACCATCCACCACTTTTTTCAGTTCGGGCGACAAAGTCATGAAAAATGAGCAATGTCATTGCCAGGACTCGAACCTCGGACCTCTCGAATACGCGCCGAGTGTGCTGACCATTACTCCACGAAGTCATGTTAAGAAGGCGGGAGAAATACTTTATAAAGTAACATACAAAACGTTAAAAAACGTAATATAAAATCTGAAAGCATTAATTTTTTAGATTTTTTTTCTTCCAATGTTTTCTTCTAATTTCAGTTTTTAACTTTTTGCTTACTTTATTGTAAGAAAAGAGCTTGCAAGGCATTGTAGGATACAAAATATGTGTTAGTCTGTTGTTCATTTTATTAATAAGCCTTCTCGTAATGAATAAGATATTTTACGGTAAGAATGTGAAGGGGCAAAAATTATACCCTCATTTGCAGTTGCGTGATATGTAAACACTTCTAAATCACGTTTGATTCAACAGTCAGTTACAGTGATCGAAACAGACATTAAAAGGGCATATAATAAAAGGCACAAATAAAGAGCAGTTAAATGAACAATAGTAACTTGAAAAAATGCGTTATTATAGCAGAAGTCATAAAAAGCACATAAATTGATTGCAACTTCTTTTTTCCTTTGCCAGCTAAGAAAATAATTACATCCCAAATCCCAGTCCTTAATGGAAGAAAATGTTAGTTATTTTTCTGTAGTATAATAGCTATGATATGGTTAACGTTAATTTTTTATCAAAGCTAGTGGAGGTTCTTTTAATATAATGAGAGTAATTAGAACAGAGGATGAAAGCTTGTCTAAATTAATGAACTAAGTCCTTTTCAGTGCTACATATTTCAGTGACAAACAATGGTTAAGCCATTCCCACAGGGTAAAAAAAATCCGTTATCGCAGTAATCCCGTCAGAAGAAATTACATCAAAAATTAAAAGTTCCTTTTTCAGTACCTGTAAATAATTTTTTTCTCAAACGTTATATACAGAACAGTGTGGGACTTTTCTTTCATAACGGTCTTGATTATAACACGCTCTTCTCCCATGCAAAAAAGTTAAATAAAATTTTAATTTGCATACAACAAAACTTCCATCGCCTCTTTAATCTCTACAAGTCTTCTATACCGCTAATCACAACATTGATGCTCAAAGCGTTATTACCAAACTCCCATGGTAATAAAGCAGCTCACAATATTGATGCTCAAAGTGTTATTACTAAACTCCCGTGGTCTCACCTTAAAAAAGTGACAAGGATAGCAGCTCAGCACCAGTGGCAATGGGAATGGAACACTACCGAGCAAAGCAGGAAGACCTATGTATACTACCATAAAGTTTCGCTCGATCGTCTTGAGTCATCCCACAAATAACGAGATTTGTGACGGGGCACGGGCCTTTTCCCTCCTATTACTATGCGCGAGGAGTTGCAAATACCGAAAGTTGTGTCTGTGGAGCCGTGGGTAAACCAGACCATTACTTGACCCAATGTCCTCTAACTGCATAGCTTCCGGAACAGGCAGTTTCTCATAAGCGTTATCTCATCAAACAACGAGCATTTCGCAGCAAAATATGCAAGATAATACAGAAACTGGAGGAACTTGGAACAGATTTATGCAGCGTGGAATAGATCCCAGTCAATCTCTCTTCTCTCTCTCTCTCTTTTTTTGTGCAGATTTAGTAGAGATCAGCATAGCCTAAGTACTGTATATATTATGAAACATGTATGTATTATCGCCATTGAAAATTATTATGAACTATGTAAGCATGTACCATGTTACAAGCTCAATGTATTATGAACTGTGTAAGCATGTATTATGAAAGATCTATGTATTATGAAATACTTGTATATAAGCATGCACTATGAACTATGTCTGTCATGAACTCTGTAACTATGTAAGAATATATTATGATCTATGTAACTATATAAGCATATATTATGAACTATGTAAGCATGTGTATATGATACAGGATCAACGTAAGCCCTTATAGGGCCCATGAGATGTTGCCCTGGGTAGTTGCGGAGCCTGGACTAGACGCGAATAGTCTAAGTAAGCCGTACGGGTGTTCAGACTCTGTTCTCATCTGTCAACTATACCGCTAATCAAGGTGATTTAATGAAATACCGTAGCGAAATTTGGCTAGGACCTTCGAATTCTTGAATAGCAAAAATCTAGCAAAAGACTCGAGATTTGAAACCTCGAATTTTCTCAACGTTTCATCATTCAAAGTTTTGTGAATTCCATTTTTTTACAGAGCTTGTAAGGTTTTAGTTAAACTAACCAAGTTTATTTTAATTTAAATCTTTTCTATCTCCTCTCTGCTTCAACTTCCTGTCAGAAGAAGCGCGCGTTTTTAGCTTATGCTAATTTTGAAGTACAGCCAAGTACTATTTAAGCCAGAGGTAGAAACCTCTCGGTGTGTGAGAGCTTTGCCTCAGATCACGGTCACGCCGCTCAACGTTCGCCTGACCAGCTAGCAGTTTAAATTTATAAGCCATAGTGCTTACTACGTAATTGCATTGTAAAATAAATTAAAGTGCGGTAGTATTTAGTACACCTTGCTACGCACCCTTTTCGGTAGAGGCCAACTTCCGCGAATTGCTCTGCGAAGCAAAGTTTAATTTAAGTTCTATTTTAATTTATTTAAATTTATTTGATTGTTAAGTTCGACCAAAGTGTGGTCTGTTACGTTCTGTATCTCTCCCGAATTGGGAGGTTTGTATTTAATAGTGATTGAATAAAAGAGGATTTCAAATCCCTTCACGTGCAGTTATTATCCAGCCCAGCAGATACATCAGAACATAGCGTACCTTCCGCTCCCTGTTCCAGTTCAGGACTGACTATTGGAGGTTAAGAACACTTTACAGAATTTACCATGTTTCCAAAAAGGATACACAGAACACTAAGTCCTGACAAGCTTACCAGTTTATCTCAAGCTATTAATAGCGTTAGTTTTATTGTCGTTGTAGAATTAACCATTCATTCCAATTTTTGATGGCTGTTTTTACTATGATGGACCTGGACCAGATCAACATCACCACCTTGTGATGATCCTGAACGCTTCCCGTGGCAAGACCTTCCCTTTAAGCAAATAGTCCTCGTGAAATTTTACATATTTAATTTGACATCTCGCGAGCTTAACATATTAATTTAAAGGCATATTCATTCAAGGCATAGCGTAACTATTTGTATGATCTTGATAAATTTAGAGGTGTTTTTATAAACTATAATCTTAAGCCTGTTTTTCACTAAATGCAGATTTAAAATTTTATTTCCGTTAAAAACTTTTAAGATTAGGAATTTTTTTTCTTTCTTATTGTTATTCTTATATGGAAAACTCGAGAACTTCTCAGGATTCGGATTGAAGAAAATTTAGGATTTGTTCATGCAGTTTATTCTTAAATTACCATTTACAACACGCAACATTATTTTTAAAAACTGTAAGTTCTTCCTTTCGCATCATTTTTACACTAAAAGACAGATTTGTTGGTGTTATGATTACACTAAGCACTAAATTTTAACTATTTCCCCCATCTTTGACAAGAAGTACATCTTTGGATGAAATTTATGGTGTTTATGTAGGAATTAAGAACAAAAAAGAAAAATTAACTAAAGTTTTGATGCTTATTAAATTTCAATCTCAGTTTAAACTAAATTAAAATTAATTAATTTTTTAAATTTTAGTCTGTCTTAAATTTCTTAAAATGCTTAATTTCACCAAGAGATCTTTATTTGTTTTTACACTTACTTTTCGTTAATTAAAATGTTGCGATGCTCGTGTAAATAATATGACAACTAATTAATTTTTAGTCTGAATAAAACCGCAGTAAAATAATAAAAAAAAAATCTGAAAGCTTTCGGGTTTTATATTAGGTCCAAAGGGACGTTTTATAATGTATTCAGTGTAATCGTTTATTTATTAAATAGCATGTTCTTTGCACTTAAAAATTATAAAATTCAATTCAACAGCAATATCACAAAATATTTAAAATAGACATATCTTTAGAATTTCCGATACACAGTCTCGCGCGCTGGAGATAAAAATGTTTTTTTTTTCTCTGTAGACGTTGCCATTGCTGGCTTTGAAATCGTTGAGTTTGTTAATCGAAAATTCGTTTAAGGTTTACAAAGTATAAAATTCCAGCTTCCAGATGCCTATACTCGAGTGGAGGACTAAGTTATTCAAAATAAAATCTCTCTAGGTACCGTTGTTTTTTCACAGTGCGAGAAACATACATACATTGATGCAGATTCTTCATTATTTAATTTCTTTAAATACAATACAGGGCTCTAATATTTGGTGGCAACAAACCGAAAAGTGAAATGCCGTTTTAAAATGGGTGACACAAAATGCCAAAACGAAATTAACAGCCCTTATGGGCAAATTGCCCCTTTGGACTAATAATGTGCCTTAAAATTGAATTTTAGTTTGAAATATGTACATGGGAAGCGAACAGCAATAAAAGATGAAACTTGATTATATTCATTACAATTTCATTACTGGCTTTGACATCTCTAACTAATGAATATGATGATATGCCTTTTTAAACAGAATTTGCTTTGCCAACAGTCTCGAAGCGTTGTCATCATTTTCTTCTGTTATCGTTAAATTTATCACAATGCTATCCCCAAAAATAGTAACGTCTTGAGTGCGGTAGCCCATAATCATATTTTTTCCTCGTCCTGAGGCTTGAAAATACCATGCGTGAAGAATGGAAATCCTAGATTCTGTATCCAAAACTAATAATTTTTCACCGTATGATCCTTGATAAATGGGCTTCTTTTGTGCCCGGATGGAAGACACTTGGGTCAGTAGGTAGTCTTTATTCCTAGAAAGCCGTTCTCAATGAATCTGATCTCAAAACGGGAGCCGTTATTTCGGGAAAGGATCTCTTCTTATTGATCGGAGTTTACCACTGGAAGTAGAAGGGGTAGAGTCACAATCTCTGTGGTTATTATCATCTCAATAAGAGGAAAAAATAACGCTTTCCTCGGTATAACTTGCAGTTTTGCAGAAGTTTGCGTGCATATAAGAAAGAGAAGCAAGTGAAATTTTACCAGCGGGAAAAAAACTGCCGCTGCTAAACAGCTATAAATAATTCCAGAAAGCACGAAAAATTTAAACAGTTTCAGCTTTACGTTTGTGAATATAATTAGAAAGTTATTTTTTTTTTAAATTTAGGGGTAGTAAAAAACTTTTCTAAAATTAGTAGATGCATTCGTTTGCACTTAAAAAGTATTATTTCGAGGAATAATATTCTTTGAATTAAAAGGCTCTACATAGTTTTGTTTACATATGCCACATGTTACGTACGTTTATTGAAGCTCACACAGAGTTGATGCTAAGGAAGGGTCAATAATCAGAACCCCCGAAGAGGGTATTTTAAGTAGGAAACACGAAAAATGAGCAGTGCCCTCGCCGGGACTTGAGCCTGAACTTCTGGAATACGCGTCGAGTGTGCTACCATTACACCACGAAGGCATGCAGAAAGGAAGGAGAAAATACCTTATACACCTTATTTGTTTCTTCCTCTTATTTCCCTCCCTCCCCTTCATTATTTTTGTTGGGGGATGAGGTAAGTTGCATAACATTGTAAATAACGATGGCATTCCATCACGCACGCTTTTGTGGTGTAAATGGTTAGCATGCCGCATGGTAATTTACAGTAATACATGGTTCGAATCCCGGCGAAGGTACAGTTGAATTTTCATATTTTTTTCTCCGCGCCACCAAATAGTTTCTACAGTGCCACTCAAACTGATATATTGTGAATGATGATTCGTCACTATCAGGATTTTGTGGACTGTATTTCGTGCCTTTCCTGAGTCAGTGTTCAGGTGCGGAGAATGTAAGGAATTATCCCGTGTTATCTTAAGGTAAGTAGCTCCAACTTGCAGATGGCAGCTGGAAGATTCGTGCCTCGAAATCCGGAGAAGGTACGGTAGAGTTTTACACTACCTGCAGCAAAAAAAAAAAAAAAAAAAAAAAAAAAAAAAAAAAAATAACCAAAAAAAAAAAAAAAAAAAAAAAAAAAAAAAAAAAAATCTCATACTCTCCGTCAACTGATTAGGTTTTTAGAGTTTTAGAACAAGAATTAAATAAAGCTCCTAAAGGATTTGAAGTAAAGTCATTAAAATTATTGAAAAGTATTCAGTCTGGGATTATGTGAAAACCATGCACTTGCAGGAATTGTAATCTTTCGGTCTTTATTTCAGTTCAGGCTGGATATAAGCGCGTTATTACAGGCAAATATTTTCGTATCAGCAACAAAATTACATAACTTACAGAAGCTTATCCTGAAGTTTATCCTGAAGTTAAGCTTATCCTGAAGCATTTTGTACTAAAAAAAAGAACTTCAAAACGTTCAAAATACCAGATATATTTGTACAGTAGGGTTATTTTTGAAGTAGGAGACGTGAAAACTATACAATGCCCCAGCTGCGACTCGAACCCTGGACCTCTCGAATACGTGTCGAGTATGCTTCCAATTACACCAAGAAGGCACGCGTAAATGAAAGAAAAAATACCATATATGTTTATTTATACATATTTTATACCATATATATTTATTACTGGTCACGGATAATTCCCAGGCTATTTTAAGAGATCTGGTCTTCAAGAAAATGAAAACTGTCAGTTTTGTAAAGTAAAAGGTAATCATTGCCACTTCCTTGAATCTTGTAGTTTTACTAAAGACATAGTTCAGAGACAGCAATTTGATATAAATGGGGATTTTGAAAATTATGAATAATTTAAATAAGTAGCTGAAGAAATTATAATGAGAATTAATCAAAATAGAGAAGTGATAGGGATTTTGGCTGAACTTGTTTCGGCTCGGGGGTCGGGGGTTTCACCCTTTGCAGCAACAAAAACCACATAAACTTTATAATTTATAAAAAAGTGAAAACGAGAAGTAATATTTTTATTTCAACTATTAACAGAAAGTTTAACGAAATTAGTTTTTAATATTATATTGTAGAGACATTAGGTATTTTAGAAGCAGGAAACATGATGAATGAGCAATATCCTCGCCGGGACTCGGACCACGGACCTCTTGAATACGCGCCGAGCGTGCTGACCACTACACCACGAAGGCATGCGAAGAAGGGGGAGAAATACCTTAAATACTCCCCCTTTTATAGGGCGACTGGGAATGAGGATACAGAATCGCCAAATCCTGGTGATGGAGAATCATCATCACTAACGTTTTATTCGGGCCACACTGTAGAGACTTTAGGCACTTTAGAAGCAGGAGACATGATAAATGAGCAAAGCCCTCGCCGGCACTCGAACCACGGACCTCTCAAATACGCGACGAACGTGCTGACCACTACACCACGAAAGCATGCGAAGAAGGCGGGAGAAATACCTTATATGCTCCCCCTTTTAAAGGGCGACTTGGTATTAGCGGACCCAATCGCCAAATCCTAGTGGTGCAGAATCATCATTCACCACTCCGGCGCCATTGCCATTAGGTTATTCCGAAGTAGGAGACATGAAAAATGAGCAATGCCCTCGCCAGGACTTGAACCTCGGACCTCTCGAATATACGCCGAGTGTGCTGACCATTAGACAACGAAGGCATGCTAAAAAGGCGGGAGAAATAACTTATAGTATATATTTCTAACTACTTTCCCTTTCAAATACCTAGAGGTAGCTGGAGTGTGATGGATTTAATAAAAATTCTGAAAATATTAAATAACCTAAGGGATGTAGAACCTAACTGCTGGCTCATGAATCTAGATAGTAGAATTTTAAATTCTCATTCAAGATCATTAAGACCTTCGTTTTCGAATTATTTAAATTTTGGCCGGGAAAAATGTAAGGCATTGTACCGATTATCACGATTCAAACCTTTTTTCTACAACTTCTTTTTTCCGTATTCTTCACCAGAATAAAAATTAGTTGTGTATGTCAGCTGAAGGTTTTGAATGTTTAGATTGCAGCTTTTGGCAGCCGCGCCTTGCAGTTAATTTACTCTAGCGAGGTCCGCTGAAAGATATACTCCGATTTATGCGTCTTGCTAAACGATGCATTAAAATATGCACCGGTAATTATCTGAGACGGCTCAAGTAATCTATTTCGTGTGTATTATCCGACTGCTTTACCTGCATTTGAATTTAACTCTTTGTTTTTTTAATTTAAATGCTTAAAAGTAGTGGAAATTTCTTCCGTAGTACAAACTGTGGCTTTGCATTCAATTTAAGACTAAATGAAATGGTTATTGTAACCTCCTTCACTATTTTGTGATTTGTTTAAGCGATAAGTCGCTATTAATCTAGTAAAGTCTTCAGGATTTTATTACAAACTTCCAAGTACAGTGAAATCTCCACAAGTTAATGCATTATTAGGTATTTTATTTGAACTAATAAAACATACAAAATATGAACAATTAATGACAGACAAGGAAAGATGCTATTAGAACAAAATCTTAGAAAAAAATAAAATTTAAAGTGCTTAAAAATGATTTATGCCTTTGAATAGGTGACAGAATGAAAACATTTGCAGTATAAGTGAGTTAGGAAAGCAAATGCGGCAATTTAATTTGCTCATTATGTTATAACTTTTTAAAAACCGACCAACCGGTATAGTGGTTAGCGTCGCTGACTGTCGTACTGAGGGACCCGGGTTCGAATTCCGGAAAAAGCATGGCTGTTTTTAAATGTATAACGTCCATGCTGTATGGGGGCATTCTAAATATGCGGTGAGCCGAAAGTCCTCTCGAGAGGTTGGGGTAG
>KK113829.1:148424-174916 GCA_000611955.2 Stegodyphus mimosarum
ATATATATATATACACACACATACATGTATATATATATATAATTTAATGCATGCTATAAAATAATGTATATTATTGTACATAATAATTTAAGTAAATGTATCTAATATGCCTTATTTATTATGCACTTTTAGTCTGAATATTATGATTTGGCTTTTCTGTCCTGAAATCCGCAAAATCCTAAAATCTGCACAACCTCTGGTTCCAAGCGTTGCGGATTTCTGGACTTCTACTGTATTTAATTTCATTAGCATTCTAACTACTTTTGCCATAGGAGATAATATACTAAATAATATGTTAGAAAATATATATATAATTACAAAACAATTTTGTCATAAAAAACATAACGCAATCATGTCTAGTAGTATTTTTGCGCATTAAGCTGCTGAAAAATTATCAGTTAAGACATTAATTCTGGATACAGAGAATCAAGGATTTTTTATGGAAGAGAAATTTCAGTTGGTTTCAATGTTCTTCCTCTTGACGAAGTGGCATTGAAATTGGTTGAATTCCTCTTCTTTTATATTCTTTAAATTTTATTGATTTTTTAAATTAGGGTATTACTTGTTTGAAGTATTTTAGTTTTAACATGTTTTTTAATTCTTTTTTACGTTTATAGGATTTTATGAAATTAATTTTAATTTTTGGTCTTCGTGAAAAATTGACTCCAAATTTCTTACTTTATACACACACACATACACACACACACACACACACACACACACACACACACATATATATATATATGAAGCTTTTCATCAACTTTGCAAATGGTGTTTCGTAGGTGGCCGAAGACAGAGAATTCACTTCTAAAACTCCAGTGGCTATTACAAATATAGCTTTACTTATTTACCAGGCTTGTTTAACCAGCAATTTGAATATTTCTATGCAATAAAATAAACCTGCGAAACTGGTTTACTCATTAGCAAAATACAATGATTGCTCAGACAAAATCGCATAAAATCCAGGAACCATTTTGGCATGAAAATCTCAAGGAAAATTATCTCCAGAAAATGAGATACTCGACATAGCTCCAACAGTGAAGGACGTCCTTGCTTCTGCGAAATAAGTAGATTTTGTAATGGAATGTGTGTGCAGATATGGCGTACTAAAGTGGTACAGAGTGCTTTTGAAGAGTATAGAATACCATTTTGTTGGCGTAAGTCGCCATTTCCTGTGCGAATTTCGAGCAGTATGCATAGCTATACGAAAGCTAAGCTCACCGATATGGATTTTATGTACGAGGCTGTAGAGGGAAACGGATTAGCTCTTTAAGAGAGGTACTTAGGAATCGATATCTGACCTCCTTAGTAACTCCATTTTAACTAGCAACGAAATAAATTCTTAAAAGTAGGAATGCAGCTGCAGCTTTGCAGGAACCTCGTTAGCCAATGAAAACTTGTATTTTTCTACGTTAAGAATGCATTTTGTCATGTAGTGATATAAATGATTTTCGGATCCATCATAGTTTTGATATTTGCTAAAAATAAATCTACATATTGAGAATTCTAAATGTTTTTCGGAATTTTTTTAGATCATATTTTGACCTATTGGTCACCTGAATCCATCTGCAATGAATTTTAGACAACAAGTGAGTGCAATTTTAGGGAAAATACTTTCAAAACTTTTTTATTCTTATTTTTTATTTTCATCACAGCACATGGGCCATTCATTACCGTCATTACACTTGGTTAAGATCACAGCGTTGTAGATTTACTATAATATACTATTAAAACTATGGGATAAAGACTAATAATGTTTGAAATGAAAAGCTCTAGTATCTCTATAATGCTCTAGAATGATTCAGAACAAAAAAAGGCACAGGTACTATTAAAAAGTAAATATTTTCCTACCTCCCTTGAAAATATTTAAACTATATATACCTATATATATGTAAGAAAAGATAATAAGCTTATATTGTATTAAGTAATGAGCTCAAATGTTTTGCCGCTTGTGAGTGGAAGCAAAAAAAAAGTTCTCCTGCGTAATTTTCACTCAAAAATAAGAAAAGGAGAAATTAATTTTAAAATTTAATTTATTACAGCGTTAGATATATAAGCTTCTTTATTTGATATATAGAAATTACTTTTTCTGCGCACATATTTACGTTTTATTAAAAGAACAACTTCGTATATGAGAATTATTTAATAAAAATGGCAGTATTCTCAAAATACATTCTCCGGTTTTATGAGAATAAATATGATTTTGGTATAGCAGAATGGAAAAAAATGAATATTTTTACTAAGAATATATAAAACTATTGCGATACAGTTGGAAATGAAAATCAGATCATCTATTCATGTCGCACCTATGAAAGCAAGTAACTTTCTGAATTCTTTTTTAAAATGATAACTTCAAATTCAGAACTAAAAAATATACTCAGCTCTCAGCTCTGAATATCAGTTAAAATATTTTGTTTGCTTGACTTCAGATACTCGCAGAAAAATTCGTTTTTTACGCAGAATATAGAGTCGAAATGAAATATATTGATTTTAAAATGATTGTGTCATTTTCTTAAACAATCTAAAGCACACGCCACATGAACTCCTTGTACGGAGTATTAAACTATACGCATTTTTTGCTGCATTTCATCAAACCTTGCTTCCTCAAATTTTCTTAGATTTCTCATTGAATTAATTCAGTTTTCACTTCAATACAATAAACACAAAAACATCAAAATACCTTCATTAAAAATGGAAAGATATATAAAAACATAAAACACCAAATAGTGTTAAAGCAATTAAAAATTAGAGTTCCTACGCAAAAACAAGCAATTTGGCCAGCAGGCAAGAAGGCAGATTTTTCGGTGCAAAAAACTAAAAGTTACCTCTTTATCCCACTCCGCAAAAAGACAATAAATGTGCAGAAAATGGCTTAATTCACTATTGTGTAAGTTTCAAATGTAAACAAATATGACTGCTATACTAAAAAAAATTAAGATAATCGGCACTTAAACAACTTGTAAGGTTTATCCAAATTTTATAACAGTTATTTAAAGTTTATGCACCTGTCCTATCTCTTCTAACATCAGCTTACAATTTCCTACCAGAATGTATTTTCAGAAACGCGGTTAATGAAAACGAGTAAGAGTAGTAGTTAAGTCGGTGCTTTCGTTAGAGAGACCGAGTTCCTGACTAGCGTGCGTTCGCCTTTTGGATACGTCTCTCTCTAAGCTATTACTCACTCTCGGCCGTACTTCAGGTCCTTGATAGCTTCGCCTACTTAATTGAGATTTAGGGGTCAACTACTTAGAACCCTTAGAACCTTGATAGCATCGGTTAAGCATTAGTTAAGTTTAAATTCTTATTAATTTAAGTTCAAGCCCAAGTGGAGGCTTTGCTGTACGCTCCGAGACAGGAGCTGACTGTGTTCATAATTATTTTGAGAAATAATGGGACTTCTTATTAAATAAAGACCCTTCTTGAGTATTACCTTTCTGTTAAGAAACTCAAGCGATTATTCGCTTATCAGTGTGACGGGTTCCTCACATTAAACAGAGAAATAAAAGGGTGAAACCCCACAAACATTTAAATTTTGATAATTCTACAACTATTAAATGCAGATTAACGAAAGGCATAAAAACCTTAACCGGAACATAAGAAAAACATAATTCAATCATTTTAAAGCAAAAAATGCACAATTTACCAACATATAAGAATAAAAAACTAAGCTCACTGAGCCGAGTATCAGACAGGGTTAATACATTCATGTCCATAAATTAAGGATAATTCAGAATCACACATAAATCGAACTTTAAAATAAAAATTTCACCTGTAGAATAATCGCTCACATCTTCAAGAATTATATGCAAATTACAGAAAGCCATCAGATGACGCTAATAGTACGTCACAATGACCAGAGTGTAAGAGAAGTGTATATAAGGAAAAATAGCAAAGAAGTAAGATTGTTCACAAGCGTCCTGTAAGTCGCTTAGTGCCACAAATGACTAGTTATGATAAGGAGGGCGTATGTAGATGATTTTTTAAGTGGTAGGATTATTGTCCGCCTGGAATGTGAGCGTAGTCAGATGGAAGTATCCGAGGAACTTGGAATAACCCAAGGTGTCATCTCTAGGCTTTGGCAATGATTCTAAAGTGATGAAAATGTCAGTATACATTACATTACAGGTCAGCCCAAGTTATAACGTCGAATGACGACCGGTAACTACCAAAAGAAGCAGACGGTGATACCGCACAAAGATCCCCAAGAGAGAAGTAATCGTTTCACAGTAGGTTATCTTTAACGCTGTAGCATTCTACATAGCATGGAGGGGAAGGAAATCCAATTCGGCAAAAATTCGTATATGCGGGCGTTAATATTTTTTAGAACAGATTTTTGCCTCTACCGATGCAAAAGAGTTAAATCGTAGCATAGTTAATGGTGGGGGAGTAATATAGTGGCAGCATAATTTAATGTTTTTGCGCAATCAATGAGATTTGTTGAGTGGCAAATTCAATTCAAAGTTGTTACCAGCCACTATTCCATTCGTTTTGTTTCGTAAGGTTTATTCTTTAAAATTTTATGTTATATTTTTATTTAAAAAATACTTACGTTGCGTGTATACAGGATCGTAATAGATTGTATGCACAAGACCAATGAAAAGTTTGAAATTTATTCTTATCACCAGAAATAAAACAAAATGCTGAAATTTTTCCTCACAGATATTCCTACAATATCACACAGTAGTTATGTTTTAAACTACTAAAACGCTAAATAGAACACAATTCAAAGCGCAGAGAAAGCTAATCCATTCCCAAAATTACGGCAGGGGAGGTAAACAAACAACAGTTCACTTAAAGCAACTGAACCGAGATGCTTCTGTCCGGCCTTTTAATCATGCAGGAGAACATTCTGGTAATTTTTATTTTCCCGAAGTTTCTGGAAAGCAAAAGTGTATAATTACGAGATATTTATTTATTAAATGCTAAATGCACGCGCTTGGATATTTTTATTTTTCCGGCATAGCTTTCTCTTAAAATTCGTCACGCGCTGCATTGCAGGGGAAAATAAAACAATTTTAATTACAATTCTACTAAAAATAGCTATCTAAATATAAAATCCGTAACAATATGTATCAAAATAATCAATCCCATATCATTTATGTATCAAATATGTATAAAAGTTACATAAACGTATAAATGATTAATGTGATTATACATAAATATATATTATTACATACATAAATGACATACATAAATGACATTATGATATACATAAATGATAAATGTGATTATACTGCTTTAAAAGGTAAGAAGTAATATTTCTTTTAATTATAACACATTGAATGTTTTGTTTCTATTCTTAATCTTTCCTCCAATACGTACAGACCAACATAATGATTCATAATTTTTCCTATTTGCTCAAGTCATTCCAATAAAAAAGCTTATTAAACCGGCGTAGTATTATTTCTACTTTATTAGTACACCTTACTATTCACACTTAATTTCACAAGATTTTTGGAAATACTATATACATGATAGTTTTATAGAGAATTTGTGGACAGAAATATTCAGTGAAGACACCAATTATTTTTTTAGTCATGGCGGACATGGTTATATTTGTTACTGGCATACAGATACGGTTAGGTTATTCAGTTATGGCAAAGCACACGAGGGCTATCTGCCTAAGGGAAGGGATGCCTTCGGGGAGGACTTTCTAATGGAAACTGGCTCGTATACACGTTACACATGGGGAAAACCACGAAAACGCAGATGCAGCCAGCCCGTTCGCGGGATTCGAACCTCGGACCGAACTACCAGTGTTCAGCGTCTTTTACCACTCTGCCGCTGGTGGGCCCTCATACAGATACGGTAACAGACAGTACGTTACAGACGGATGGAATTTGGAGACCAAAATTAAAAACACATTTATCACATAATTTTATTTCTTGATGAATATATTTTAGACCACAAATTCTCTTTGACACATCACCATTAGTGAAATAAGCATTCCACAGTTTTATGTACCATTTATCACATTTCTAGACAATGGATGAAACGGAAAACAAAGCAGTGCATGTTAGAACAGTGAAAGAAAGGTAGGCAGACGTCAGTGAGCATTTCAATAAATCTTAACAGAAATAAAATCTTTGTTTAAGTTTTGAACAGTGGTTGGACAAGATCCAACCGCACTGTAAATAATATAATGCAGTTTAATTTCCAAGTGAGGAAAATTAGATTCCAGAAGGGGGACGTAGTCAAAGTAAAATTAGGTACTAAAAGGACCATTTCTAAATTAGTAATTCTCTTTCATCTATCTTACACAAACATATATACATATAGATACATGTAATGAACCAGATATTATACCTTACACAAACACTCAGATATCACACGTCACATACATGTAATGAATCAGACTTAGATGTAATGATGTAAAAATTTTGATGGCGTGCAATGTTGAAATATTCATCCATGATGAAGTGCACACTTGGCATCTGAGGCAGTTAAAACATTCATTTTTACTTCGCTAAGCGTGTTGTGGCCACAAACAACTTCACACTCTAATTTGTACTTCTTTCAAAGCATTTACATTTTTGATAGCTTTGCGACAACAAGAGAGCAAGCGGCTTATGGCCAGAATGAAAACTTAATTCAGATTGAATTCAGTGCATCTGATTGTTAGATAATAATGCTGTAAAATTATCATTGCCTATTTGAGTTTTACTGCTATTTACATGACCAGTGTTATGCAGGTATTATATGACATAGATTAGTCTCGAAGAAGAAGAAGAATGTTACTGTTTTTAGAGCAGGGAGAAGGAATATTCAAGATAACATTAAATAGCTATTGCGAATTTAAATTATATTTTCATATTTTTTATTTCTCATACACACACACACACAAACACATGCATATATACATATATATGTACACATATATGTGTGTAAAATATAAAATGTACGAAGCGTTTGCTCTGCGCAAACAGCAACCTCTAATGAACTTTCCGCAATTTCAGGACCTTTCCTCTAAACCAGTACTTTCGAAAACACTCTAGTATGTTATATAACCGCTGATATAAATAGTAAGGGCGTGCCATTTTTTAGTCAGACTGTTCTTTGCCATTGCTGCTGTAAGAACCTACGCTGCTTTGTCTCTTTTTCTTTCCTTTGTTACCGTAAGTTATGACGCAGAAATCTTCAATTTAATATTATTTAATTTGAATCACTATTGGATACGTTAATTGGAGCTCTTCGTCTAAAAGAAAATATTCTGCCGTTTTATGGGATAAAAATATGGAGCCGTTTATTGAATAAAATAATATTTATAATAATTATTATATTTATAATAATCATTTATAATATTTATAATAATGGGCCAATTTTTTTCCATATTTTGATTCTACGAATCAAATTAGGCCTAAATATTAAATTTTGTAAAATTTGGTACGAAATTTACGGAAAAATTTAAAATTTTATCTTGGCGCATTTTTTTCAGTTTGCGCTATGAATAATTCGCTTGGTAAGCTTCTTAATGTATACAACCTATCTTCCTTTCCTTTTTTTCATTGTACACTAGCGAAAAAAAGATCAATTTCATCAAATAATTTTAACAAAGCGAGTAAATCCCATTTGGGGTTATTATCGCTTGTAACGAATATGCCAAATTTCAAGACACGCCAATATGTAAATTCACGTATATCTTAGGAAATTTTGAATTAGGAACTCTAATTTTTTGAAAGTGTGCCTGGAAATACATCTACTTTAAGATGATGTTAAACATTTTATAGGTTGTAATTCAAATTTTTTCGAAAAATTTATAAAAATTATTTAAAAATACAAATTTTAAAAATAGATCATAAAAAATGGGAGAATTTTATTTGGAATGAACATAAATTTCGAACTGTATAAGAAGGAATTAAATAAGCTTCGTAAAAAAAAGAGATATTAATAAATATATACCAAATTGAATTAACATTAAGGAGCTAAAATTTTGAGAGCTAATTTTTTAAAAACTACTCGTGCAATTTTTACAAAACTTGGTAGTTTGGCATCATTTGAGTAGTAGAATCGAAATATGGAAAAAAAATTGGTATGACATTTCAGAAAAAGTCCGATTTTGTGTCAAAATACCTATATTTGAACAATGCTGTATATAAATCTAACACATAGCCTAAATCGCGCTTTCGAGACATGAATTTTGTGAATCAGCCCAGTAGAACGGGATATTTAGAACTGTCCCATTTTTTTTTTGGTACAGTATACAAGGGAAAAATTCTTACCGTTTTAACATGGACATGCAATTAGGATCAGAAATTAAATTAAAATTTGTATTTTGTTTGCGGTATAAACCCTGTCTGTAAGCGGATTAGCTGTGTATCGTCAGTTTCATCGTGAAGGGTATCGTGAGTTTATCGTGAAGAATATCTTGAGCGTGTTGAGCTTCAAGAACGATCGGCCGAGTCGGGAGCAGCACTTTAGTGTCGTGCCGTGAAGCTGTCTTTACAGTTATGGCCTGAAGGCTGTGTTGCTGGTTGTTTCAGCATGTTTGTCGTAGTTTTTCGACGACTGTAAACTGGCTTCTGTAATATTGGCGAATAAATTATGTTTTAAATCTTCAACAGGTGTTGTTATAAATCACTCTAAATCGACGAACCCGTAGAAGGCAACAACTTTTTGTCAAAGGAGAAAGAAAAAAAGAGATTCCATTAAGCTGAAATATTTAAAAGGAATTGCAATTATTTCGATTCGCCATCTCCAGTTGTAAGGAATACGAATAAAATATACCTCAATTTTGTGCAAGTTGAATCGAAATTGGTAATAATCGTCACTTGGAAAATATCTAACTCTTTAAAATCAAACTGGTCAGGTGTAAATCAAACCAAAACAAACTGGTTAAACTGGTTAAGCTGGTAAAAGGAATTGCAATTATTTCGAAATGCCATCGCCAGTTGTAAGGAATACGAATAAAATATGCCTTAATTTTGTGCAAGTTGAATCGAAATTGGTAATAATCACCACATGGAAAATAAAAATCAAACTGGTTAAACCAAACTGGTTAAACTGGTAAAAGGAATTGCAATTATTTCGAAATCCCATCGCCAGTTGTAAGGGATACGAATAAAATATACTTTAATTTTGCGCAAGTTGAATCGAAATTGGCAATAATCGTCACTTGGAAAAATTCTAACTCTTAAAAATCAAACTGGTTAACTGGTTAAACTGTTTAAACCAAACTGGTTAAAGTAGTAAAAGGAATTGCAATTATTTCGAAACACCATCTCCCGTTGTAAGGAATACGAATAAAATATACCTTAATTTTGTGCAAGGTGAATCGAAATTGGTAATAATCGTCACTTGGAAAAATTCTAACTCTTTTAAAACCAAAGTGGTCAGGTGTAAATCAAAGCTCCTTATAAAAACTGCACATCTGAAAAATAAGGCTTTTTAAGTTCCTTTCTTGGAATATTATTCTTAAATTCAGAGAAGGAAATACCCCGAAGAAAATCTGAAAATTGAAGTTAAAATCCCAACATGACTGAATTCGAATACACTTTTCTCTGTGGAATTTTTCTTCTTTTACTATTTGCTTATGCCGACTACATGCTCGAAACGAAGAGTATTGATTTTAACACGACTCTCTCCACACCAATTTCCGAAGAAAAATAGTATTTTCTCTTTCCTTTGCAGTTAAGAATTTTCTTCTCTCTATTTTTCATTCTCACCTCCCGTGAGCTTCTTTAGTTTCTAGAACTCACGCAATGGCGATAAAATTTTGAATGGTTTATATTTTTAGTTCCAAATAACTGCAGAAAGGGATGATTTTTTGGCACAATTTGGGAATAATAAAGAAGAAAGAAAATCGAATGATATGTATTATTTATTACAAAATTTGAAAACTTTTGAAAGAGTTTCAGTGAGAGGTATGTAAATTCATGCTTATTTTCTCTCATTCAAGAAATTCAAAAAAAATATTTAATAATATTCAAATTCTATCTGACACTTGAGAAAAAAAGTGAATAAGGTTTCAAAGTAGTAATATTAATCTGACCTAAACACAAAATTTAAATTTGTCATTCCATTATTATGAATAACATACTGAATAATGTTATAACCACATTGGCAATTAACTTCATCTCCCATGATTCACGATGTAAATCGGAACTTTTGGCGTAAAATTACATGTAAACGTATACGCAGGTACTAGCCAAAACACATCCTAACATTGCGAAATAGGACAGAAAAGATAATCCTGGAGCCTTTAATATCATTGTATTAAATTTATACTAATTTGGCTAGTAGAAATTATGCAGCATTCTACAACGAAGTATCGGTGTACATTATTAACTGACAAAAAAAAATACAGTATTTTAAAATTTAATACAGTAAAACTTATATGCTATTAAAAATCTGATGGGGATATCACATGACTTCCATTAATGGCCTATTAAATTGTACACATTTTTTACTTCATTTCTTTTAAACTGCTTTTCTGGCCAGTGTTTCGCCAATTTCTTCTTTCCTTGCCAGTGTGGTTTAATTTACATTGGCCAAACTAAGACAGTCTTAAAATTTCGCGTTAAGCAACATGAGTTATATGTTAGAAAAAAAGAAACACTGAAGTCTTCTGTTGCCTAATATTGTTGGTCCCAAAATCACACTTTCAATTTTTCTCCTGCCAAAATTATACGAAACACATCTTCCATTGGTGAAATGGATTTTCTAGAGGCATTTCACATTCAAAAAAACCATTTGTTCTAGTTCACGACCCTAATTCCAATCCATCTCTGCCTTCAGCCTTTAAAGAAATTATGTTTTAGTTCTGGTTTCATCAACAGATGGCGCCAGTAGCTTGTCTTCTGTCCAGGCATTCTCATCTTATCTAATCATTATATCTTGTCTCGTTTATTTGCACTTTTGCAGCTGAGGATGATGGTTCCGTAAAACCATTGAAACTAGTTCTGTGAAAATTTGAAAATATAACGCTGATTTTTGTCCTTTGACTTCTAAATTAATATTTGTGCTTTCATCAGAGATATATTTTTCATTCAATTAATTCAGTTCTGATTTCGCCGGAAAGCAAAAATACATAAAACATCTTCATTCAGATTTCTTAAATACAGCAAAACATAAAACATCTAAAATAGTTAAAAAAATTATAATTAAAATTAGAATTTCTACGCAAAAACAAAAATTCAATTCGGTTAGCGAGAAAGGAAGCAGATTTTTTGGTACACAAAACTGAAATTTTACTTTTGGTCCCGCTCGGCAAAAAGACACTGAAGTTGGTGCATTAACTTATTTGGTTCACTATTCTCTGAGATTCAAATGAAAACAAATGGCGATTCGTTACGTTAACTCACTGCTTAAACTTTCAAATTGTTGATAATTCTACAACCATCGCATGCAGATTAACAAAAGCATAGCAACCTCAACTGGAACATAAAACCACACAATACGATCATTTTTTAAAGAAAAAAATGTACAATTCAATGGCAATATATGAATCAAATGTACAATACACGAATAAAACGTCTAAGCTCACCAAGCCAGGTACAAGTGCCAAGCCAGGTGGAAACTATGTATACTTATATACGATTCATACAGCCGATTGCAACGAAAAAGGGAGACGCACAACTACATGTTATAACAGTGCCATATACAAAATTTCAACTTTTAACGGCTACTCGTTCTTGAGTTATGCCAGATACATGTACATCACACGACTTCCTTGTACGGAATATTAAATTATACGCATTTTCTCTTGTATTTCATTTAAACTTATTGAATTAAATTAAATCTACTTCTTAGATAGCGCATAAAGTACAACAGAATAAATACACTATGTAAAATTCATTATATTTATTTAGCATAGCGACAATTTGGCGTTAGGTTCACATAACAGCGTTGCATCTCATTCATTTTATAACTTAGAATGCACAAAAATTGTATCATATGAAGAACTGTCTAATCGTTAACAGTTTTTCACAGACGATTCAGCACCACTTGCCTAATGCGCATGCGCTACTTGTAAACTTTCCCCTCTGTCCCAGACAGGCTGGCGATAATATTTGCTGGTAATAAAAAACACTTATTTCCTCGAATCTTATTAGAGATATATTTCTCATTCAATTAATTCAATTTTCACTTCGCGGCGAGACAAAAACACATAGAAATTCAAAATAGTTTCATTAAAATTTGAAAGATACAGAAAAATATAAAACACGAAGTACAGTTATGACCATTAAAAAATTTACAATTAAAATTACAGTTTCCACGCAAAAATAAGCAATTCGGCCAGCAGGCCAGAAGGCAGATTTTTTGGTGCACAAAAGTGAAAGTTTGCTTCCAGATACTGAAGGTGCAGAAACTGACTTAATTCACTATTCTACTGAACTTCAAATATAAACAAATATGACTGCTATGGTAAAAACAATTAGACTTAGCCACACTTAAACAACTTTTAAATTGTTGACAATTCTACGAATACTGCATGCAGATTAACTAAAGGCATAAAATTCTTAACCGGAAGTTAAAAACGACATATTCAGTCGCTTTTAAAGCCAAAAATGCACAATTTACCAACATATAAGAACAAAATTGAGCCCACTGAGCTGAGTAGTATAGTGAGTATATATATATATATATATATATATATATATATATATATATACATACATATATGTAATGCAACCAGAAAGGGACGTGGGCAACTAGATGTTGTAGCAGCCCTATGTACAAAATTTCAACGTTCTGAGGCTACTCGTTTTTGAGTTATGCGAGATACATACCTACATGCATACATACGTGCGTACAGACGCCACGAAAAAAATCTCATCTGAATCCATTTTAAATCAGTTTTATAATTTGTTTGGGGAAAAAGAGTCCTTTATTCTGTCCTTACGTACAGATGTCAGGCAAAAACGCTGCTAAATTGCATTCGTAAGCGGCCAAAATGGATATTTTCGTTGAAATATGGTACCCGGAATATTTCATAATTACAATACTCCTTTACTTTGTACGAAGAAGTAAAAATCTCTTCTGAATTTATTTTAAATCCAGGTTACAATCCTTTTTGGTAAAAACGGTCCTTTAATCAGTCCGTACATACAGATGTCAAGCAAAAATCTCTTTCAAATGGTTTCGAGAACCGTTGAAATATAATATGAGAAATTTTCACGATTACCACACTTCTTTTGTTTAGTACAAGGTAGTAAAAACTATCTTCATATGAGATATGAATTCAAGTGTTTTGAATGAAAACTATTTCCAGTTAGAATTATGAAATAATACGTTTTTCCTTTTGAAAATCATAAAACATCACGATCATGTCATCTGACAATGCTTTTAGCATTTAGAACATAGCGTCTATAATTAACCGAATTCACCGAGAAATAATCTCTACTGCAACAGACTTAATCAAGCATTAGAAGAGAATTTCGAATTGTAACCACTAATTACTGTTCTGATCAATGTTTAAACCGTCTGCAAGGGGTTTGGGAAAGACTATCTTCAACAGGGATTACTAACTGCCGACCAACCAGAGGAGATAAAAGTAACTTCGCAACTCCTATCTAAAGATACCTAAGTAGTTAAATTAAATGCGGTTACTAGCAATGGTATATATCGTTAGTAGGAAAGTGACCATAGCTGTGTTTGAACTTCCAAATGAATTCTAAAATGCTTTCATTTGATGACACATTTGTAACAGAATTTCTAAATGGAACGGATTACATGTGAAATGGGGAGCTATACTGTGTAAGTCAAGCAACTTTCAGTTTGCAAAAAATGGTATTTTACATTTGCCATCCTAATTAAAAAACCTGATGATTAAAAAACCACATGACTTCCTTATATAGAATATTAAATTATACGAAGTTTTCCTGCATTTCATTTAAACATATTGAATTAACAGTTAACGAATTTTGAATTAAATCTACTTCATCGATAATGCATAAACCACAATAGAAGAAATGCACCCGTTAAAGTTCACTAGATTCATTTACCATAACCACACCCGGCGCTAGGTTCACTTCCCAGCGTTACATCTCATTCATTTTATAACTCAGAGCACACAAAAATTATAACATGGGAAGAATTATCAAAAGTTCTATTTAAATACTATAATAAATCTAAAACTATATATAACAGAAATGAAACAAATAAAAAAGGAACAGGTTTTCATACACGATTCAGCGCCGCTTACGTAATGCGCATGCGTACTAAGTAATTCATTTCTCACTCCGCGGCAAGGCGAAATACGTAAAAATGCTTAAAAATTCAAAATATTTCCTTAAAAATTGAAAGATATAAAAAAATAAAAAACCAAGTACAGTTAAAGCAATTTAAAAAAACAATTTTTAGAATTAAAATTACATTTTATATTCAAAAACAAACTAATAACTTAAATGATAATCCCAGAATGAATTTAGGATAATTTAATTCACAATAATAAAAGAAGACGTCACTTTGTTGTTGCGAAGTTTAGTTTCTCTAGATTGACAGCAAATCCACTACTCTGCTAAGTTTCAAATGTAAACAAATATGGCCGCCATCGTAAACAAAAATTAGGCTTAGCCGCACTTAAGATACTTTTAAATTGTTAACAATTCCACAATTATTGTACGCAAGTTAACTAAAGGCATAAAAATCTTAACCGGAAGATAAAAAGAACATAATTCAAAACTCTGTTAAGGCAAAAAATGCACAATTTACAAACATATAAGAATAAAGAAACTGAGCTCACTCAGCCGAGTAACATTATATATATATATATATATTTTATATACGTTTGGTACAACCGATTGCAACCAAAATAGGAGGTACATATCTACAGTTATAGCAGTACTACATATATCCACAGTTATCCACAGTTATAGCAGTACTACATACAAAATATACAAAATTTCAACGTTCTGAGACTACTCATTTTTTAATTATGCGAGGTATATACATACATACGTACGTACAGATGCCACGAAAAATTTTCTTCAGAATGCATTTTAAATCAGTTTTACATTTTTTTTGGGGGGGAAGAAGCCTTTATTCTGTCCTTACGTATGGATGTTACGCAAAAAGATCGTTAAATTACATTAGATCGCGATCAAAATAGATATTTTCTTTGAAATACAATACCCGAAATTTTTTGCGATTACAATACTTACTTTTTACTTTCTAACAAGGAAGTAAAAATGAAGTTTCATGAAATAACCATAATTTACTTAAATGTTCAGTTGGTTATTAAAATGCACGTGTGGTACACACATGTACACATGTGATCCAAATAATTTTATGTACAGGAAGATATTCAGTCAGTGAAGAACCAGTTATCAGCCCAAAAGGCCATTAATTTAAAATGACTATTAGTTTCGAAACGATATTTTCCGTTAAGTCACTATAACCGGCGTAATACTTTCCCATTGTTGCCACCATCGCGCTGGATTATTTTTAAAGAAAGTGAATAATGAAGAATCTGCATGAATTTGAGCATTCTTCACGCATTGTGAAAAAAAGACATTACTTACAGCCATCAAATTTTGAATAACGCAGTCCAACACGTGCACCTGGAAGTCCGAATTTGATATTTCGAATTTACTTTATAAACTGTTTCATATTTTGTAAAGCTTTAATGAATTTTTGATTAACACACTCAACGATTTTCAATAGACTCAACGAAAGCGAGCAGTAGCAACACCGTACAGAATAAAATATTTTTATCTTAAGCGCGCGAGAATATGTACCGGAAATTCTGAAGATATGCTGTTTTTAAATATTTTGCCATTGAATTGAATTTTATGTGGCGTAAGCGCAAAGAACGGGATATTTCATAAATAAAAGTTAACAAACAACACGTTAACAATGAAAGACAAAAAACGTTTTGCAAACCATTTAACTAATAACATGTATATTATGAACTGAGAAAAACTGAAAAACAGAAAAATGTACGGTGACGCTGTAGAGACATTAGGTTATTTCGAAGCATCAGACATGAAAAATGAGCAACGCCTTCGCCGGAAATCGAACCACGGACCTCTCGGTTACGCGTCGAGCATACAGACCACTACACTACGGAGGCATGCGAAGAAGGCGGGAGAAATACCTTATATACTCCCCCTTTTAAAGGGCGACTGGGGTTTTGGGGACCCAATCGCCAAATGGCGGTAATGGATAATCATCATCCACCACCTTTTTAGTTCGGGTGCCAGTTGTAGAGGCATTAGATTATTACGAAGCAGGAGAGGTGAAAAATAAGCAACGCCTCCACCGGGAATCGAACCACGGACCTCTCGGTTTCGCGTCGAGCGTGCAGACCACTACACCACGAAGGCATGCGAAGAAGGCGGAAGAAATACCTTATAACACTTAACACTCCGTCGGGAATTTTAAGCACATAATGCTATGGTGCTTTTAAAATTTTCATAATTTGGTATTGAATTTAATATGGTATAAGTGCGAAGAAATCGATGTTGAATAATAAAGCTAAAAAGACAAAAAAAATGTTAAAGCAGGTGTGAGTGCAACAAAAGTGAGGTAGATAGCGAGGTTTTCGAATTATATGCACAGATGCTACATTTAAAATTTTGGTAATTTTGCTGTTGAATTGTATATGGTGAAAGAGCGAAGAAAACGATGCCTAGTTATAAAAGTAAAAAGACAAAAAAAGAACGCTCCTTTTAAAATTTTCGTAATTTATTATTGAATTGAATATGAAGCAAATGAGAAGAAAACATCGCTTAATAATAAAGCTAAAAAGACAAAAAACAAATTAAACAATTGGGTTAATAGGAGTGTGTGTAACAACAGACTGACTGGTGGATCCCGAGTTAGCGAGAGCGTAAAAAAACTTAACAAACCCTTTTCTGCGACCGTTAAAATCTGCAAAATTTCTGAATTTTTTATACAGTTTTTATAAGACGAAAATAATGAGTAAACTGAAATTAATTCAATTTTTTTGGTAAATTTTAAATATAATATTAAACAGCCCGGGAATTTCCGAGGGCATGGTTTTTATGCATACTTTTCTTTCTGTAATTCTTTTTACTTCCTTGTACCATATAAAGGAAGTATTGCAATCACGAAAAATTTCGGGTATCATATTTGAACGAAAATATCCATTTTGACCGTTACTGAATGCACTTTAATGATGTTTTGGCGTGATATTTGTACGTAAGTTCAGAATAAAAGACACTTTTTCCCGAAACGGACTGTAAATTGGATTTAAACAAATTCAGAACAGAATTTTTTGTGTAACGTCTGTAAATACACTGCGAAAAAAAAAAGACATTTCTATATCTCCCGTTCTACTGAGCCGGTTAACGAAGAGGTTTTCATGTTTTGAAAGCGAGACTTAGGATATATATTAGATTTATATACAGCATTGTTCTAACACACGTATTTTGACTCAAAATCGGACTTTTTCTGAAATGACATGACAATCGTTTTTCCATATTTCGATTCGACGACTCAAATTATGCTTAAATATTTAATTTTGTAAAATTTGGTACGAAATGTACGGCGAAATTCAAAAATTTATCTTGGCGCAAACTTGAAAAAAAAATTTCACTTGGCGAACTTAATTTATAGTAACCTATTTTCCTTTTTTTTTCTTTCATTGTACACCAGCGAAAAACAGGCCCTCGTTCATACTTTCAAATAATTTTAACAAAGTGCGTAAACCAGATTTGGTGTCAGTGTCGCTTATAACAATTATGTCGAATTTCAAATCGCGCTAATATGTAAATTTACGAATATTTTGGGAAATTTTTAATATAAAACTCTAATTTTTTGTAGATATGCTTAGAAGTACATCTACTTTAAGATGATAATTAATGAAAACCAATTTTTAAATGTTAAAAATATTATAGGTTATAGTAGAAAATGTTTTCGAAAACTTTATAAAAATATTTAAAAATACAAATTTAAAAAATAGATCATAAAAAATAGGCGAATTCTATCTGGAATGAACCTAAATTTCGAAATGTAAAAGGAAGAATCAAATAAGTTTGATAAAAAAAAATGTTGATAAATATGTACCTAATTCAGTTAACATGCAGGAGCTAAAATTTTGAGAGCTAATTTTTTTTAAAAAAATACTACTCGTGCAATTTTTACAAAACGTGGCACTTTGGCATAATTTGAGTAGTAGAACCGAAATACGTAACCAAAAAATTCGTATGTTATTTCAGAAGAAGTCTGATTTTCTGTCAAAACACCTATGTTAGAGCAATGCTGTATATAAATCTAATACATATCCTAAGTCGTGCTTTCGAGACATGAAACACGGAAGCAGAATTTCGTCAATCGGCCTAGTAGAACGGGAGATATACAAATGCCCCCCCTTTTTTTTTCGCAGTGTACGTAAGAGTTTTATAACTCAAAAACGAATAGCCTCAGAATGTTGAAATTTTGTATATAAAATTGCTATAACACGTAGTTGTTCCCCCCTGTTTTGTTAGAAATCGACCCCACCAAAACTGTACGTATATGTATACTCACTCTGTTACTCGACTCGGTAAGCTTAATTTTTTGTATTCTTATATGTTACTACATTGTGGATTTTTGGCCTTAAAAATGATTTAATTATGTTCTTCTTATGTTCAGGTTAAGGTTCTTATGCCTTTAGCTAATCTGCATGCGACAGTTGTAGAATTATCAACAATTTACGAGTTCTTTAAGTGCGACTAAGCCTACTAGAGCTGCCAAATTTGTTTAAAGTTAGCAGAATAGTGAAATAAATCAGTTTCTAAACCTTCAATGTCTTTCTGCCGAGTGGAACCAAAAGTAAACTTTCAGTTTTGTGCAGTGAAAAATCTGACTTCTTGCCCGTTGGCGGAATTGCTTGTTTTTGAGCAGAAACTCCGATTTTAATTGCAAAAAACTTTTTCTGACTGTTTTCATTTTATTTGGTGTCTTATGTTTTTTTATATTTTTCAATTTTTAATGAAGCTATTGCGAGTTTTTATGTATTTTTTGCTATTTGCGAAGTGAGAACTGAATTAATTGAATGAGAAATATATCTTTAATGAAATTCGAAGAAATAAGTTTAAATGAAGTGCAGCAAAAAATGTATATAATATAATAGGCCATACAAGGAAATCATGTGGTGTCTACATCAGACGTTTACATTTCTTGCCTTCCTAGAAGTAGCCGATCGTGCTTCAGAGAATAACTATCTTTGAATTAACTATTCCTTTCGACATCCCAGTGAGTTTAGGAACTAGGGATAAAGTGATGATATGTACTCCAGCAGTAATTAATTAATCATAAAGGAGCCATTGTAAACATTTCTTGTACTGCGCACACCAAACTCTTTGGTCAACCATCTTTTTGGATTTAACATTAAAAAAAAGATTTAGTGTTAGTAAAGGGCAGTGAATATCTTTTGTTTAGTCGTGAAACCAGTTCATCTTCAAGAAGCTTACACTGTCGCCTTCATGTAGATCATGTGGTTTGTACTTCAGTTTCATAAGCATCAATTTCAAGTCATTTCATATATTTTTATAGCCATAAATGTTCAGTGCCATGTAATATGCTGTAATCCTACGTAACAATCTGTAAGATTAACATTTAACATTCTGTATGTAACAATTGTCTGGAATATATCTATATAATCTTATTGAAGAAGTTTGTTCAACAGAACTAAAAGTCAACCGATGTCATTAATAGGGGATTTGTAGTTGCTGCAAGTGTTTGCTACTAGTTCCATTCTTAACTTTTCTCATCACAACGAAACTTTTACATTTTGTTTTTATCCTGAGCTTCGATCATTATAAATATTAATGTTCTCTTCTGGCAGTACATTGTCGCCTCATACGCTGTCTTGAAGCACTTTCTGATTCCAGACATATGCCTTATTGGTAACAGGCCTCGGACGTTGGAAATTTATTGGGTAACTGGGCATTTATTGGTCAAATTATTTTATAAATCTCTTATGACAATGAACAAATAAGCCTTTTTATTTGTTTTTTCTCCATCATATTTTACACATATTTTTCAATTACCTTAGGTCATTTGGAAAATATGAAAGACAACTTTATTTATTTTGCACAAGGCAGCACACCCGGCGTGTATTCAAGAGGTCCGTGTTTAGAGTCCCGGCGAGGGCATTGCTCATATTTCATCTCTCCTGCTTTCAAAAAATACCTAATGTATCTACAGTAGCGCCCGAACTAAAAAAGGTGGTGGATGATGATTCTCCACCACCAATACTTGGCGACTGGGTCCTCTAATCTCCAGTCGCCCTTTAAAAGGGGGAGTATATAAGGTATTTGTCTCGCCTTCTTAGCACGCCTTCGTGGTCTAGTGGTCAGCACGCTCGGCGCGTATATCGAGAGGTCCGAAGATCGAGTCCCGGCGAGGGCATTGCTCTTTTTTCTCATATCCTGCTTCTAAATAACCTAATAACTCTACAATTTGTTTCCGATTTTAATGTACCATTTCGTCAGCATTCATATAAAAGAAAAACAACAACAGAATGTTTAGGAAACCTCATACTAAATCTGTTCAGTTGAAGGTTTTCTCTAATTATTCAAAACTATTCGAAATAATTAATCGCCTTTATACACGAAGAGAACGAAACACAGAGACACATAATATTTAAAAACCATAGATAATATTTTCTCGCAGTAAATAGCTTCTTTTTTACTATTCATAGGCCTTTCATTGTCAAACTGTGGATTTTCTCATTTAATGCTGATCTTTATTTTAATCTGCTAATTTATCTAATCATAAGGCTTAGAATTACATTCACTATTTAAATCGTCTCGTTTAAAATCATAAACCGCTTTATCAGTATCACAACGTGGAAGTTACTTCCAAATTAAGTATACTTCCGTGGATAGCTCTTTCTAAGGCTGAGAAGAATAAAAACCAACACAGATTCAGCCTTAAAACATTATTTCTTCTTAGAGACCAGGAAGACGAACAGATTTATTTTTCATTCTCTGGAACTTTTCTGATGCTTAAGAATGAAAGAATTTGAGTCATTAAATAGTCAAATCTGAACTTTGTAAGCTAATTACCTTATTTTCGTTGCTGCAATTTTGACGTTCTTAGCGGAAGTTTTAGATCTTTCATTAAAAAGGCAATTAAATGTAACCTATTCCTAACTTGCATCTCTTCGGTCGAGTTCACCGAACTATTCCAGAAGGAAAAAAATATAACTGATGTGATATTTGAAGAAAACGAATACTTTTGAATTAATTAACATCAAAATTCCAAAAAACAAACATAAAAAAATTTACGAAACAAACGACCAAATACTCTCGTACGGTAGCTTGACGTTTTATGTAACAAAGTAAAAGGTATTGCCTATTACTATGATAGTAATGACACAGCAAACAATTTGCTATTGATATTTAGGAACTGTAAGATTCAATGACAAGGGGCCATGTGTAAAATAATTTGATGAAACAAATATCACTTATTGCCTTAAACACTAGAATAAAGATAAAATTGGAATAGAATAGTCTGTCAGATGAATATAACTCGTTTTGTCTTTTGCGATTAAAAAAATTTGAATTATTTTATTCAGGGTGTATCAGTGCAGCGGTCGCAAACTTTCAGGAGAGAGGGAGAGTACACCTAGACGATGGCAAATCACATAGCAATGCATGGTCGGAAACGCTTTCCTGGCGCGGTAGAGACGACACAAAACGTAAAAAAGGAAGGACACAAACAGTGAGAGAAAAAGTGCTTTATTGTGTTTAGTAGAACATAAATCGACAAATAAGAACATAAATTGACAAATAAGAACAAAAACAAACAAGTATTATCATTAAAAAAGTTGTTCGAAATTACTTACGACCTCAAATCGTGATGCAGACCTCTCTTCTCCTGCACATGGAAGATCTGCATTACGAATGGAAGATCGCATGAAGCATGCATGACACACAATTCCTGCAGCACGCGCCGGGTCGTAATTTTAAACACATTCTTTAATGGCGATCGTCGTCTCTTTATGTTTTTTTTCTTTGTTTTTGGTGTACTCTGAGTAATAAACATGTTTTCTCCTCATGTTTCTTGTCCTTTCTTTCTTGATTTTTGTGTCGTCACTACCGCGCCAGGAAAGCGTTTCCAAACATGCAATACTATGTGATTTCCCATCGTCTAGGCTTACGCTCTCTCTCCTGAAAGATTGTCACCGCTGTACTGATACAACCTGTATAATAAAACCTCTATTATCGCGATATGCAAGGTAAACCGAAAATCACTAACCCAATAATGGCTCTTGTATATCCAAAATGAATTTTTTCAGAAGTTTCAGAACAAAGTCACGCATTGTATTGTTTGATGCATGTAATTAAAATAATGGTAAATCTTAAGACAGGTAATTTTTAATTGCTTTCCATGGAAAACGTCTTATATTTAATTTTTTAACCACGCTGATATTATTTCGAAAGGCTTGACGAATATTGCTAAAAATTATAACTTCAAAGTAGGGTTAAGTTGATTGGTTCTTATAGCCTTAACAGCTTGTCTACATATATTTTATTATTTCGTGCTTGCTCTTCTACCTTGAATCTTTTTTTTTTCTTTCCTCTCTTAATTTCTTTTAGGTCACTGCGCCCAGAATGTCTTTGCCACCATAAAATCCTTCATTTCTCATAAGCCTTCATTTTTCTTGTCTTTCGACATATTTTCTTTCTTGTTTGAGTCCCATACAATTCCTTTAGATTGTTATCCATCGACTGAACATTTTCTTTCTGCAATAGGAGGATCTGTATTTTTTCCATACGTTTAAGCACCCAAATTTATTTTAAGACTTAGTAATATAAATAAGTTTACCTCTGAATCCTTAAATGTTTCAAAGAAATCAAAAATCTTTCATCACCTTCAAGCACCTATCTCAAAAGGAAGTACATCTACATTATTCAAGCATAATTTGCCAAAAGAGATAATTCTCATACGGGTAATTTGGAATCCAGTAAGATATCGAAAAAAAATTGATAAAGAGTTGTATTAAGAAAGGAAGCGAACATTTCGTAAATAAATATTGCTTTAAATGAACTTCCTTATATCATTATAGTGAATTTTCCTGATTAGAGTAATTGAAACATGCTAAGTGTGGAAGGTCTGGAGTTCGAATCCCAACGAGAGCGTCTTTGATTTTTCCCATTTACTACTCCGAAGTAAACCAAATGATTCTACAAACCTTTGACTTTACCGTTTGACCGCTGATAAACAAGATAAAACTTTAAATACACTCATGTCCATAAATTAAGGATAATTCGTAGTCACGCGGAAATCGAACTCTAAAATAAATATATCACCTGTAAAATCACTACACACATCTTCAAGAATCATATGCAAATTTCAGGAAGTAACCAGATGACACCGATGGTACGTCACAATGACAAGAGTGTACGAGAGTGATATATAAGGAATACAGGCAAAGAAGTAAAATTGTTCGCAGGCGCTTTATAAGCATTTCAGTGCAATAACAGAATAGTTATGACACAAAGGACGCATTCGAATGATTTTTTACGTGGTAGAGTTATCGGCCGTCTGGAATGTTGGCGTACTCGACTGGAAGTATCAGACGAACTTGGAATTGCCCAGACTGTCATCTGGCTTTGGCAACATTTCCAAGATGATGGTAATGTGAGTAGACGTTACAGCACAAGTCGCCCCAGAGTTACAACGCCGAATGAGGACCGGTATTTGGCAGTTACTGCGAAAAGAAACAGGCGTAGCACAGCCTCAGACCTGTCTCGTCAACTCTCTTCGGCCACTGGTACGACAATTTCGAGGCAAACCGTTTACAGACGCTTAGGGCAGATTGGTCTATATGCTCGTAGACCTGTCAGATGCGTTCCACTTACTGCAACTCACTGTCGCCTGCGGTTAGCCTGGAGTAGAGAGCTTGCATTATGGACACCGCAACAGTGGGCTCGTGTGATGTTTTGCGACGAGTCCAGGTTTAGCTTGCAGTCTGATTCTCGCCGGACTTTCATATGGAGAGCTCCAGGTACCCGTTACCACCAAGAAAACATCATTGAACGACACCGTTACGGTGGTGCAGGAGTGCTCGTTTGGGGTGGAATTATTCTGGGTTCCAGAACTGACCTGCATGTTGAAATTGGAACCATGCCAAGCCAAAACTATCGCGATGTCATTCTGGAACAATATGTACGTTTGGTTCGGGGCGCCATGGGGGCAAAATTTGTGTTTATGGATGACAACGCCCGTCCTCACCGTGCAAACATCGTAAGCGAATGCCTTCAATCGGAGGATATCACCCGTATGGACTGGCCAGCATTCTCACCGGACTTGAATTCAGTAGGGCACGTGTGGGACATGGTTGGCCGACGAGTTGCAGCCCGTCAACCTCCTCCTACATGTCTACCGGAATTTCGGAGAGCATTGCTTTTTGAATGGTGTAATATCCCCCAAGATCAGATCGATAATTTTATACTCAGCATGCCTAGGCGTTGTACGGACTGTATTGCATCGTCTGGGAGACATACGATGCATTAACAATCCTACCAAGCATGTAATATTGGCTTTTTGTAAATAGATTTTTTTTTGTAATTTGCTCCAGGGAGAAAAAATCGCTAATTTTTTGAATAATATCAAACATATAGCATCTTTTTTTGCTCTTTACCTTTTGTTTACTAAACAAGGTTTCAAATAAGTCAAATTTGTTTTGCTTCTAACTCATCCTTTGCCTGAGTTTGCATTATCCTTAATTTATGGACATGAGTGTATTTTTCATAAAAACCATTGCCATTCAAATACGAAAGTTTGCATGCATGTATTTTTCAAAATACGTGCATCGGACATCTGCGAAAAAATTTCGAAGTATCCTTAAAAACTTGATTATTACTTCCTTGTATGAAGTAAAAGAAGTATTGTAACCGCGAAAAATTTCGGGTACCATATTTCAACGAAAATATCCATTTCGACCGCTCTCGAAACCATTTGAACAATGTTTCTCGTGACATCTGTAGATAAGGACAGAATAAAGGACTGCTCTTGCCAAAAGGGATTGTGAAATGCATTTATAATGGATTCAGAAAAGATTTTTTCCCTGACTACTGTACATACGTACGTATGTACATATGTACCTCACATAACTCAAGAACGAGTAGCCGTAGAACATTGAAATTTTGTACATGGGGCTGCTATAACATGTAGTTGCGCACCTCCCTTTTTGTTGCAATCGGCTGCACTAATACTACATTCACATTCTGTTACCTGGCTCAGCGATTTAGTTTTCCTCCTATTCTTATACGCTGGTAAATTGTGCATTTTGTTGCTTTAAAAGGGATTGAATTATATAGTTTTTATATTCCGGTTAAGGTTTTAATGCCTTTAGTTAATCTGCATGCAATAGGTGTAGAAATATCAAGAATTTAAAACTTTAAGTGGCGAGTTAAGGCTAACGAGCCGCCAGCTGTTTACATTCGAATCTCAGTAGCATAGTGAATTAAGCCACTTTCTAATACTGAGTGGAACCAAAAGTAAACTTGTGTAGAAACTCTTATTTTAGTTTCTGTTTTACCTGCATTTGGTGTTTTATGTTTTTCTGCATCTTAAATTTTTTAATGAAGATATTTTGAATTTTTATGTATTTTTGCTCTGCAGCGAGGTGAAAACTGAATTAATTGAATGAGAAATTTATCTCTGATGAAATTAGAGGAAATAAGTTTAAATGAAATGAAGCAAAAAGTGTGTATAATGTCACACAAGGAAATAATGCGTTATCCACAGCATATTCTTTTAGCTTTAAAATGACGCAATCATTTCAATTTTTCACATATCTTCATAATTTTGCTTTACTATTACTGTAAAAATATCTTACAAACAAATCTTTGCATGAATGATTTCCATAAGGAGTCAATATATACAAAATGAAAAATAAATAAATAAATAAATAATATGTTCAAAATCCATTCTATATTGAGTTCAGTATAAATCATACGGGAAGAATACAAAAACCGGAAACACAGCGGCAAACTGCATCAACGGGCCAAAACCAAAAATCAAAAATGAAATTTAGATCTTTCGCTGCATCGTCATTAGGCGGTTGGTACAAAGTAAGAATAAATAAATCAGCCTGATTTCTGCATTAAAGACACAAAGTTCAATACTTAAAAAAATCTTCGAAAATCAATCAAAGTAATTTACATATTTATCAATCCATAGTACGTGGTTCATCGGATAATATAAAACTTCGGTTCTCAAACTAAAATTATTATTGGTTGAAGCATTATGTAAATGCCTGCATCATAAACGTTAACATACGCCATCATACGATAAAGATTAATTTTTTAAATGATGCAGAGAGATTTATTAGAAACAATTATTAATTGTAGAATAGAAAGAGGAAATTAAAAAACTAAAAAAGAGAATTAAGGGACTATTATAAATTTTTAATACATTCTTCCCTAAATTTGAATTTATAATCTTTATGAACTCAAATTCTAAAACGTGTGTTTGTTTGTTTGTGTTTGTGTTTGTGTGTGTGTGCATGTGTGTTTTTGGGTGTGAAACCGTCAGTGAGTTATTGCAGATGCCAACCTTTAGATTTCAGAATATATATATATATATAT
>KK113829.1:175006-194402 GCA_000611955.2 Stegodyphus mimosarum
ATATGTGTGTTTTAATAAATACTTAGTACACAAAATTTTAAATTTAGTTTTGTTAGAAACCCCTTTCTTTTTGACGAAAATAAATGGCCCCTCAGCTGCTTTTAGATAGTAAATTCTGCAGCATGAAGTCTCAGTCTGAGACCAATGTACTAAAGTTTTTATTATTTAATTCCAGTAACATTTTATCCGAATGAAAACACATTCTATCTCAATTAATATACATACAAGAAGATTTCATTAACATTAAAAAAAAATTTCCCGATCTCTTTGAATAAATTTTATTACATATCTATTTTTTAAATTTTAAATCTGACTTAAAAGCCGCGACCACAATATGTTTCACCTCTGTTATTTATAAGGTATTCTTCCCGCCTTCTTCGCATCCCTTCGTGGTGTAGTGGTCAGCATGCTCGGCGCGTGACCGACAGGTCCGTGGTTCGATTCTCGGCGAATGCATTGCTCATTTTTCATTCTTCTGCTTCCAAAAAAAAAATTTCTAATGACTCTACAAGTGGCGCCCGAACTAAAATGGTGGTGGATAATGATTCTCCACCACCAGGATTTGGCGATTGGGCCCCCAATCTCCAGTCGCCCTTTAAAAGGGGAAGCACATAGGGTATTTCTAACGCCTTCGGTGTAATGGTTAAGCATACTCAGTGCGTATCTGTCTGTGGTTCGAGTAGTCTGTGTAGGTCTGTGGTTCAAGTCCCGACGAGAGCATAGCTCATTTGTTTCTTCTCCTGTTTCAAAAATACCTAATGCCTCTACACTGGCGCCCGAACTAAAAAAGGTGGTGAATGAGGATTCTCCACCAGGGTTTGGGGATTGAGTCCTCTATCTAAATAACCTAATGTCTCTACAAATTTATTGAGTACTTTACGTATTTTTTTATTAACTCTTCTTTTTTCATAGGCGATCTAACACTTCTTTCCAATTTGACAAGTAATAATAAACTTAATGGCAAACCCATCTTCGCATACAAAACCAGTTGTAGAAAGAAGTTACAGTTAAGTTTTTAATGTGCGCGACTATAAAGGATTAAACGCAATATTCTAAAGATGTTAATATTTCTAGTAAGATTTAAATGATTCTTTAAATAATTCAAATGCCTCTTTAAAATTAATTTTAATCGCAGTTAGTAGACAATAAAATTAAAGGCGTAGAATATTATTTCCCCGAAAATACAACGTCTATTATCCATTTAACTCTTTGAGGAGCAGGAAAATACAATTAACTTCTTCAGCAAAACTCTTGTTTTATTTACCATATCAGGTGTTACGATGAAATTATTTGCAACAATTACACATATTTTGTCCAAGACGCGTGAAAAATATGACCACTTCTGGTGGTTAATGTCAGTGACCACCGCCCACAGAACAGCCCTACAAATCAGTCTCTAAGGTACTCATGGAAACAAGCTTCTCTTTCAAACAGAGTGCAACTTTGCATGCGCTGAAATTCCCACACTGTTCTTACAGGCCTTTTTCTTGGTGCTGCAGAGTTCACATCGTCGTGATGCTGTCTTCGACGGCTGATGCTTATTTTCTTGAAGACGAATTGCTGCATCAACTACTGGCTTATGTTTATAGATTGCCATCTAGTGAGCTACAAGGGAACTTCAGAAACGTTCAGTCTTGAAAACCACTCACACGAGTGAGTAAGACGTTCAATAGAAAAGGTGCTTACTGTAGGCAACCACCGCTCTAAACTTTTAATAAATGTTCTATGTTACGTTAGATATGTTAGAAAACTCTTCATAAATATCGATGATTGTTTTTTGTTTTTCTGCTAGTGTAACCATGTTGTTTAAAAACGAATCTCCGCTTTAAAATTTATGCGTGTATTAAACCATGTGCAGTATCTTTCTCGAAACCACTTTTATATGCGAAGTCTAAAGAACAACGAGTCTCGTGAGATCAGGATCGGAAATGCCAAACGAGATAAAAAAAGAATTCTAGTTTATGTGTGCTCGAAGCAGGACTGTTCAGCTTCGAGTGGATAAAGCTATTGAAAATGAATCAGTTTCATTTTCGTTCGGCAGATGGCCATGTAATCAGCCATTTTTTATGATAGCACGGGCAATAAAATCAGATCGTAATCGAAACGTCGTCTTCCGGGGGAAACATTTTCCGTAATGGCCAGCGCCATCTATTTTATCCTAGATGGTTGGGATTTCAGAGAAAAACGTAAGGATAAACGTAAGTATTTTAGACTTTTAAAAACCTATATGAATTGCTTTTGTTCTAGTCTGAAATGAAGAATGCGTACGAGTTAATTACAGTCGATTATATTTAATTAAAAGCATAATGACGGCGGTATTTTGGCCCAAATAAGAGGTTGCTTCAGTTGTACAGAACATGATTTTTAAAACTGAAAAAAGAAATGCAAAATGACAATTTAATGTACTAGAAAATTGTGAATTATTTTCCAAATGAATCATACTACTTAAATAAGAGCTAACATATATTTATGTGTGCCATTTTATTTTTTTACTTTCTTTTCAGTATCAATGAACAATGCTTTCCATATATTAAGGAATGATGAAAAATCGCAATAAACAAAAAACCTACATTAACGATTTTGATGATATTAGCAGAGAATAGGAGTTATTGAGGTTTTTTAAGCGTCTTAGAAGCATTTTACAGAACAAACATTTTTATCAGAATATCAAACTTGCGCACAATTAAAACGTGACGGTATAACGGCTATATCGATGCGCCCACCATCATGATGCATGACATTCCATAATGTTCATGATGATATCAATTATTTAAGGACCGTATACCTTCAAATTATATAAGTATAACCATAAAGTTGATCAATGTTTTGTTTAAACAGTTGTTTAATTTAAAGATATTGCTTCATTACTCAAGCTGGATGTGGCGAGGGGTTCATTTTATAATATGAATGCTTGTCAAAGTGGATCCGCGTAAATGCATTCATAAAGGGACTGGATATGTTCTTTATTATTAGTTATTATCCATGTGGTTAATAGTAGAAGCACAGACTTACATGTGCTACCAACGGGTAATGCTAATACATGAATGTACACTGCGCGTAAAAAAAATGGGACAGTTCTATGGCTTTTTCTGAAGTGTCTAATTTGTGGACATTCTCGATTGATGCTCTGACAATATTCAGCCCTTTTATGTAGTATAATCCCATCTGCTTTAGTAGTGTGCCTCCCCGGCCTTCAAATCTTGGTGGAATCGCACACCCTGCTCATCACTGACTGCACCGAAAATTTTCGGGAAGTTATCAAAATGATTTTATAGACTCATTTTTATGCTCATATTCCAACCAAGAATTCTGAAGCTCCCGTTTCACCAAACCACACGAAAAGACTTTCGGCTCGCCTTATATTTAAAGTGCCGCCATGCCGCATCGACACTATACATTTACCATGCCTTCTCCGGGATTCAAACCCGAGACCTTCGGCACAGCAGTCACCGACGCTAACCACTATATCTGTAATAATAATTTTAACACATTGAGTGAATGTCCAGGGAAACACGCGCCAAGCGGTAACGTTGCTGCGCATTGGTAGTTCGACCTGGGTTCGAGTTTCGGCGAACAGGGTAGCTGCATGGGCATTTTCGCATATGGAGAGTGGATACAAACCAGTTTCCCTTCAAAACTCCTCCGAGAAAGCACCTCTTGCCCTAGGAGATAGCCCTCGCATGCTTTCCCATGCTCATATAAACCAAAATAAGTTCATGCACATAGGTTTGTTTCTCCGCCACATTTTAAAATATCGACCAGACCATAGGAATCTTTCAAGAGAAACCAGAAAATCCGGGACAGTTTAAGTGCAGCTTGCTACATAGTTGAAGTCTGTTAAAAAGTCAGGTTAAAATGTGAATAGATGCTCGTTTAGAGACGGGATGTTTCAAAATTATTTTAACAAAGATCAATACTAATGGTATTAATGATAAAAAAAATAACGAAGTGATCGCTTCTTTCATCGAAACATTTAGGTATGAAATTAAAATGGAGAGGGCACAGCCGTTAGTAGAATTTCATAAACGGAAGAAACATGTTTAAATCGTGATCTTTCTTAAAGAAAAGTGAAGAAGCTAAAAAGGAGACTACAGAAACTGAAGAGACAAGTAATTTGCCAAATAGTAATGCTACGAATGTTATATGCATGAACCGAACCGAACTGAACACAGTTAAGCAGTTAAAAATTATTCTTAAACCTCAAGGCATCTCACTGGATTATTTGGCGGACTGAAATAACAAATTAAAAATTCCCCTTTAAAGCTTGCGGCAGCAGAAACGTTAACAAAACAAAGTGCATTTCTCTATTACTTATAATATTTTCTCTATTAGAGGCAGAAAGTAAGTGTGGTTTGCATTTATTTTATAATTTATTTATCTTATATTGTAGAGACATTAGGTTATTTCGAAGTAGAAGATGTAAAAAAACCTTCCCGGGACTTGATCCTGGACCTCTCGAATACGCGCCGAGTGTGCTGCCGTTACATCACGAAAGCATGCAGAAAGGCGGGATAAAATACCTTATATACTCCCCCTTTTAAAAGGCGATTGGCCAATAAAGGACCCAATCGCCGAATCCTGGTGGTAAAGTATCATCATTCACCACCTTTTAGTTCGGGCGCCACTGTAGAGACAATAGTTTATTCCCAAGCAGAAAACTTGAAAATGTGCAATGCCCGTGCAGGGACCCGAATCTGGACCTCTCGAATACGCGCCGAGTGTGCTACCGTTACTCCACGAAGGCATGCAGAAAGGAGGGAGAAAATGCGTTATAATATTACATATTGTTTTCAAGCATAGCACATGACACGCTGTGTTCCTTATTTGGAAAACTTTGTTCACAGCTCTATACAAATATTAAGCGATTAATCGATATCGTTTATACTGTTATCTAATCTAACAGAAAAGTAACACAAATAAGTTTTAGCGTTCGCAATATTAGAATTGCCCTCGTGTCCACTTGCACTTCGTTCCATGACATATCATGGATAATACGGAACGTTACATGAAATGGGCTGTCCTTATAATATATACAAACATGGTAAATTTAAACTGATTAATTATGCGTAGTGAAATATAATTAATATTAAATAAAGAATAAAAAATTGAACTATGTATGTTATTTTACTTCATAATGTAATGTAAAGCACATATTTATGCCTGAAAAAAAATCAAATGAATGACCTTAAATTAATGGAGAACAAAATTTGAGACGGTTAAGCTATTATCATGTGTCTGTTTCGTGGGTAGTAAATTTATCTTATTTTCCTAAATTTGGTCAAATTTCATTGGATTTAAATTTTTATTGTACAAAGACAATACAGTTACATCCGATTCTTTGGTCGATTTCATCCGATTGAGTCCTAAAATAAAAATTCCTAAAAGTAAAAATTCCTAAAATAATATTTTCCCTATTTGTACAGAAATCGATATAGTTTAATGTTCGGCACGTGAAGATCGTTTCGCTTGAGTCCTCCCCCAGTTCGCATTTAAAAGTATCGCGATTATTATAAATGTTCTGCAGAAGACTTTGAGATCGTTAATGGGAAAAATAACTGAAATTACAATTATCCAGTAAATCACATATTTAAACTGAAACTCTTAAAATTCATGATACTTACATGCACTTTCTATGAATAAAATATAATTTTTGAAGACATTCCTTTCAAGAAACGGTCAAGAGCATTATTTTAATATAACAAAACGCAAATTTGACGTTAAACGCATGTTAAAAACCTTTACTGTGTCATAATAATGCTAAGATAATTACACTTAACAGACCATCTCAAACTTGCATTATTGTTTAGCAGCATAGAACATATCTACAATATAATTTAAATTTGATTTGCGACTTACAAATGTTCTTTTATATGGTTTTTTGAATGAACCAGCTGTTCGTTTATCCAAATCGGGTACCATAGAGACTTGTTAATTTCATTAACTAATAAAGAACCCTCTATGGGTGTTTTCTTTGCATCGAGATATTTTTAAATATAGAGTAATATTACTTTAAATATTTTTAAATAAAATATAATTTTTAAGTATTGAAGCATAAACAAGGCATGATTTGGTATACTGATTAATTGATCTCTTGGAGAGCTGTTCATCGGTACAACAGAAACCCTTGTGTATATATTTTATTAAGAATGCCTTCACCTGTGAATCTACCTAACAGGACTCTTGTTATTAGTAGTTTCAGTATGGAATAATACTTGCTAAAAGCATCAATATGGAATACTTTTGAAAAGTCAGTTATAAGATATTTCTCCGCATGCCTTTATGTGTAGTGGCCAGCAAGCTTGACGCGTATTCGAGAGGTCCGTTGTTCGAGTCCCGGCGAGGGCGTTGCTAATTTTTCATTTCTCCTCCTTTCAAAATATACGTAAATGTCTCTTACAGTGGCGCCCGAACTAAAATGGTGGTGGATGATGATGCACCACCACTAGGATTTGGCAATTCGGACCCCTAATCTCCAGTCGCCCTTTAAAACAGGGAGTATATAAGGTATATTTCCCGCCTTCTTAGCCTGCCTTTGTGGTGTAATGGTCAGCACACTTGGAGCGTATTCGAGAGGTCCAAGGTTCGAGTCCCAGCGAGGGCACTGTTAATTTTTCACACCTCCTGCTTTCAAAAAATACCTAGTATCTCTACACACTTATTCATAGCAACAGTGCTAAAGACAAGACACTGCAGAGAATTTAACTACAGCAGATTGAGTTTTTTATTCCTCTCTTTCAAATTTCGTTTCTTGCTTCTTATTTAAACCCATCTCATTTACATATTCTGGTTGATTACACGAAATAATAACAGTGCAGGAAAGTGTTAAACTAAAACAAAATGTGTTAAAAAATAAATCTTGCGTATATATTTTGGTAATTTTCCTCTTCTCAGTCTTTCTGATCTGAAACTGAGAATCTTCCTCCATAAAAGCCGATTTAGAAACAAATTATTTAAGATAACTTTTATTTCCAACTAACATAGCAAATATTTTTGTCATTTTCATTTTTTCTATCTTTCTCGCCTGAAACTGGAAATTTTCCTGCATAAAAACAGATTTAGAAACAAACTACTTAGGCTACATTTTATTTTTCAATTAACACAGTAAAAATTTATTTTCTTGCTTTTATTGAGCAAGAAGAAATATTTTATTGTTTAACTAAAAACTAGAAGTGAAGTTACCTACCAGTAAAGTAAAACTTTCTTTTAGTGAAACTTCTAGGAACATCATTCTCGACTCTGCCATTTTTGTTTCTTATCCGTTCTTTATAAACATAGATTGTTATGGATTTGTTGTCATTTATACTTATTGAATGTATAAGGTATTTCTCCCACCTTCTTCGCATGCCTTCGTGGTGTAGTGGTTAGCACGCTTGACGCGTAACCGAGAGGTTGATGGCCAGAAACCGAGACCTCAATTTCTGGCGAAAGCGTTGCTCATTTTTCATGACTCCTGCTTCTAAATAACCTAATGTCTCTACATTGGCGCTCAAACTAAAAAAAAAAGTGATGGATGATGATTTTCTACCACCGGGATTTGGCAATTAGGTCCCCAAAATACCAGTCGCCCTTTAAAAGGGGGATTATATAAGGTATTTCTCTCGCTGCCTTCTTCGCATGCATGGTGTAGTGGTCAGCCCGCTCGACGCGTATTCATGAGGTCCGTGGTTCGAGTCCCGGCGAGGGCATTGCTCATTTTTCACGTATCCTGCTTCAAAATAATCGTATGTCTCTACATAATGACAAATCGCAATAGGCTCAATACAATGAGATGAATCGAAGCCTCAAAGCAGACATAGTTGGGTTCGTACGAAAGGTTTTTTTTATGTGATTAATGAATAACGAATGGGTTACTAATTAAAGTGTTTGCTCTTAAGAGATTATACAGTAGATGAAATTTAAGGTTTACATTGTCTCAGTCATTCTAAGATAATTTCTTTGATAATCGCAGTCCCAGAGGTATGCTATACATGAACAGAATTCCAAACTGTCATTCATCCAAGCATGTGTTGGAGGACGACTTAGCCTTTTAGAGTTTGCTTCGTGTATTTCCTTTTATGTTAGTTGAGCTCAGAAAAATCAGTCTTCCGTATATGGAATAGAGTTCAACAAGACTTCAGAGCAAAGTTTCCTTCGTGATTCTTTCCCAGTTCCTAGCGTCTAATACGTAATTTAGCCGGAAGTATTAGCAGTGTAGTGCAAAAGGGAGCTCAAAAACATGTACACAATTACTCACTTACTTTACAGAAACTTTTCTCCTAAAAATTAAAATGTGTTCATAAGATTCTCTACATTAACTTTACGCAAATTTGTAAATGAAAATACATTTTTAAGATTTATTAAAAGAAACAAAATAAGTATCAGCTTTTTACAAGCACCCTAAATACACAAAGAACCTTGGAACATAAGATCTTTCATAACCGGATATCATGCCATTATATCATATAACAATACATAAACTCTAATTTCTCGAAAAATGAATAATTTGTGTAAAGGTTACGATTGCCCAAACCAGTCACTTTAGCTGAACATAGTTCATTGTTAATGACAAAGAGTTTTGTAGCGTCTATTCATTAGTTTCGCAATATATGCGTGGGGGGCAGCAATCATGCTGAAATGCACTGCTCAGCTAACGTACACTGCGCAAAAAAAAAAAAAAGGACATTTCTATATCTCCCGTTCTACTGGGCTGATTGACGAAATTCAAATCGCATTTTTCATGTCTCGAAAGCGCGACTTAGGATATAGATTAGATTCATATCTAGCATCATTCTAACACAGGTATTTTGACACAAAATCGGACGTTTTCTGAAATGAGACACCAATGTTTTCCATATTTCGATTCTACGGTTCAAATTATGCCTAAATATTAAATTTTGTAAAATATGGTGCGAAATTTACGGAGAAATTCAAAACTTTATCTTGGTGTATTTTCTTCAGTTTTCGCCATGAATAATTTACTTGGCGAACTTCTTAATTTATGGCAATCTATTTTCCTTTTCGCTCTTTCATTGCAGACGACTGGGAAAAAAAGTTATCATTCATACTTCCAAATAATTTTAACAAAGTGCGTAAACCAAATTTGTCTTATCACTTTTAAGAAATATGCTAAATTTCAAAGGTAGCAAATATTTAAATTCACGTATATCTTAGGAAGTTTTGAATAAAAAACTGTATTTTTTGCAGGTATGCTCAAATACATCCAATTTACAATAATGGTAAAAAGTTTACAGATTGTACTGCAAAATGTTTTTCGAAAAATTTATAAAAAGTATTTAAAAATACAAATTTTTAAAATAAATCATAAAAAATGGCGAAATTTTATTTGAAATGAATCTAAATTTCGAAATGTGAAAGAAGGATTCCAGTAACTTTAATAGAAAAAAGAGATATTAGAAAATAAATATCAAATTCAATTCACTGAGGAGGTAAAATTTTGAGAGCTAATTTTATAAAATCTGGTCGTGTGATTTTTAGAAAATTTGGCAGTTTGGCATAATTTGAGTCGCAGAACCGAAATATGGAAAACAACTGACATGTCATTTCAGAAAAAGTCCGATTTTGTCTCAAAATACCTATATTAGAACAATGCTATATATTAGTTTAATACAAATCCTAAGTAGCGCTTTCGAGACATGAAAAACGCAATTTGAATCAGTGGGGCCAGTAGAACGGGAGATATAGAACTGTCCCATTTTTCTTTTTCGCACTGTACCTTATAACTCTGTAGAGTCATTAGATTTTTTTTTCTTTTTTTAAAGCACTAGACGTGAAAAATATGCAGTGACCTTCTAGCCGAGACTCGAAGCCTGGACCTCTCGAATACGCGTCGAGTGCTTTTTCATTTACACCACAAAGGCAAGCAGAAAAAAGGAAGGAAAGACATTATGTATTACCCCTTTTAAAGAGCGATTGGGGATTAGGAAACCCGATAGTCAAATCCTCGTGATGATGAATTACCACCATCTTTCAGTTTGTGCGCCACTTATAGAGAGATTTATTAGATTTTTTTTGAAGCAGGAGACGGGGAAAATCTGCAAGCTTTCCTCGAGACTCGAACCCTTGACCTCTCGAATACGCGTCAAATTTGCTTCCAGTTACATCACAAAGGAATGAGGAAAGAAGGGGAAAATACCTTATAACTAATGATTTGATAGTGTAGGGTTCAACTCTTTAAATCTTAAGTTCTTACTTAGAACTCCACGAACACTTTACAAGCGAATAATCGCTTAAGTGTGAACAGAACAAGTGAGACTTGAGAAGGGTTTAAAACCCTTTATTGTTCAACATATTTACAATCAGTTCCGGCTTGGAACTTTACAATAAAGCCACCACTCGAAGTTGAACTTAAATACTAATAATTTGAACTAAAACTAACTAAATGTAGCCGAAGCTATCAGAATCTAATTAGTTGGCCCCTAAGTATTAATTGAATCGGCGAAGCGTAGCAAGGGCTTAAGATATGACCGAGCGTATTAACAGCTAAGAGATATATAGCCAGAAGGCAAACGCGCGCTAGTCAGGAAACCACTCTCTCTCTCTGTTGAAGTCGGTTAAATAACGACTTAAATAGTACTCATTCTCATTTGCATTATCTGCGTTTCTGAATTCGCATTCTTGCAGGAAATTGTAAGCTGAAAATAGAATAAGATAGGAAAGATGCAAAACTTAAAATAACTCTTAAAAATGCATTATAAACCTTACATCAGATTCCAGTTATCTTGTATTTTGCAAATTGTGACAACTGGACTAAAATTTCTAACATTTGCAAGAAAGATTTGCTTTCTAGAGATTAAACGCCAAATGAACCCGTGAGGTGTGACCACAGCGATCACTAAACAACACTGTGCCTTTTCCTCTTTAATCCTTACATTTGACTACTACTGGTTTAAAGGAAAAGCAAATCGAACACAGAGGAAGATTTGACCAAGAACTCGTACACACAGTACACACAGCTTTCAGGTTTCTAAGTGGATGTCTATATTTGTCTAATAATGCGTAAGAAAAATGTTTTACTACCATATATTAGAGCCTGTACTAAACTAGATTGGGGAACTCAGACGTTTATGAAGACGAAAAAATAAACCAATTTATAACAATTTTGCTAACTTACTTTCCAGACTGAAAAATCAAAAAGCGTTTGTAGAGACATTAGGTATTTTTAAAGCAGGAGCCATGAAAAATGAGCAATGCCCTCCTCGGGACTCGAACCACGCACTTCTCGAGTACGTGCCGAGCGTGCTGACCACTACACCACGAAAGCATGCTAAGAAGGCGCGGAGAAATACCTTATATACTTCCCCTTTTAAAGGGCGTCTGAGGATTAGGGAAACCAATTGCCAAATCCTACTGGTGCAGAATCATCATGCACCACCTTTTTTAGTTCGGGCGCCACTGTAGACATATTAGGTATTTGTGTTTAAAGCAAGAGAGATAAAAAATGAGCAATGACCTCGCCGGGACTCGAACCAAGGACCTCCGGAATACTCGCCGAGCGTGCTGACCACTACACCACGAAGGCATGCTAAAAAGGCGGGAGAAATATCTTATAGGTTTAATTTAAGTCATTTGTAGTATTTATTCATCATCTCAAACATAGTGCCTAGTAAAACGGAATATTTTGTAGCTATAAAATATTAAATTTCTTCTGTTAGCGATACTTGAACATGAGAAGTATTTTATAGATAAAGTATTTTGTTCACTGGTAAAAGAAATAAATAGAAGATATCCTGCCATCATGACATACTTAAAGGAAGAAGGTGACTACGGATGAATGACTTTTCGGAAGAGTTTCTTCGAACAAGTGAAGCAGAGGAAGTATTTTGTAAAGAAGGAAAGAGATATAAGCTTTATATGAATATGACTGACAAGTTATGTGGGGGATGGTAGACACAACCGCAAAGAAATAAAAGTGATATCATGGAAAAACAAGAAACTGACACACACACACAAAAAAAAGACTGACAAACTAGACGAATAAGAAACAAAGATGACAGGTCGAGAATGATGTTCCTAGAAGTTTCACTAAAAGAAAGTTTTACTTTACTGTCTGTTAACTTACATTTGACTTCTATTTTTTAGTTAAACGATAAAATATTTCTTGTTGGTCAATAAAGGCAAGAAAATAAATTTTTGCTGTGTTAATTGGAAAATAAAATTTAGCGTAAGTAGTTTGTTTCTAAATCAGGAAAATTTGCAATTTCAAGCGAGAAAGACAGAAAAAGATGAAAATGACAAAAATATCTGCTTTGTTAATTGGAAATAAAAGTGAGCTTAAGTAATTTGTTTCTAAATCAGCTTTCATGGAGGAAGATTCTCAGTTTCAGATCAGAAAGACAGAAAAGATGAAAATTACAGAAATATACACGCAAGATTTATTTTTTAACACATTTTGTTTAAGGGTAACACTTTTCTGCAGTGTTATTATTTCGTGTAATCAACCAGAATATGTAAATGAGATGAGTTTAAAAAAGAAGCAACAAACGAAATTTGAAAGAGAGGAATAAAAACTCAATCTGCTGTAATTAAATTCTTTGCAGTGTTTTATCCTTAGCACTGTTGCAATGAATAAGTGTGTAGAGCTATTAGGTATTTTTTGAAAGCAGGAGATGTGAAAAATCAGCAGTGTCCTCGCCGGGACTCGAACCTCTGACCTCTCGAATACGCGCCGAGTGTGCTGACTATCACACCACGAAGGTAGGCTAAGAAGGCGGGAAATATACCTTATATACTTCCCTATAGGGGAAATAGGGGACCCAATTGCCAAATCCTGGTGGTGGAGAATCATCATCTACCAACTTTGTTTTTAGTTCGGGGGCCTTCGACCTCTCGAATGCGCGCCGAGTGTGCTGACCATTACACCACGAAGGCATGCTAAGAAGGCGGAAGAAATACATTACAAAGGTCTTTTGTTGGAATTACGTTAGTAGACAGATAAAGAGGTAAAAGTATGACAGACACGTAATATGCACAAATAGTAAACATGTATCCTCCTTCCATGCTACTTCTCTGTGACAAAACACTAATTGATGGGTTACATTCTACTGTAGTACGTACTATTAAATTCTTACTATTAATTATTTTAGACAAATTCGAATCCACCCATGAAAATAAGATATTTCCCTTTGGAAACTGGAATTTGATAATGATTGATCTTCATTTGATGTGCTTTTTTATCTTGTGCAAAATTTCCCCTTCCCAGGAACATTTGAAATTATTGTTACACTTAATTCTCCCTTTTACAAAGTTGCTAGCTATTATGATACTAAGCATGGTATTAAATAAGCTGTAATGAATAGGCTATAGTTTTGAAGAGGGAAGAGCTGTTTGGACGATTTCTACGGTGACACAATTCAGTCCCGCAAGAGTGGAGAAAAGTTGTTATTTTATTTGGAACACCTAGTAGAAATAAAGCAGATGAAGTTCAAATAAAATAATAAATATGTCACTGGAAGCTTGTTGTGACGTTCAGCCGTTAACAGACACTTGAAACAATAGCAGTCACGAAGTAGCACAGCCATGTTGTAAGGCTTTAATACTTGTAAATTATATGAAGCATTATTTTCTATCCGCTCCGAAGGAAGCAGAAATTAATCGTGTAAATTGTTTTACTTTCTGCATCTTCAAGTTGAAAATAAAATAAATCTTTTAGTGATTGTTTTACGTTATACACTGCTGGCCAATCAAATTGCAACACCAAGAAAGACAAGATATATCGCTACAAAATTTATTTAGTAGATAACATGTTGACCAAGTATGAAATGATTAAATTTATAGACTTCTGTGAAGTATGGTTCCTTTCAGAATCAGTAGCCAGAGTAGCAGCCATTGTTGGAGATCACCGCTGCCACACGCCTCGGCAGTGATTCAAAGAGACTTTGGATGTGTTCTTGGGATACAGCAGACCAAGCAGCTTCTACACGTTGCCAAAGTTGATCTGGTGTGGCAGCTTGGGATGCAATCTGGGTCAATTGTTCAGCAATCATGGACAACATGTTTTCTATCGGCGAAAGATCCGGAGAGCGAGTCGGCCAGGGAAGCAATTCAATCTGGCGATTGACGAAAAATTCTTGGAAATGCGTGCCACGTGTGGTCGCGCATTATCCTGTTGAAATATGGCTGTGGGCAAGCCCTGAAGGTAAGGAAGAACAACTTGTAGAGACATTAGGTATTTTAGGAAGCAGGAGACATGAAAAATGAGCAACGCCTTCGCCGGGAATAGAACCACGGACCTCTCGGTTAGGCGTCGAGCATGCAGACCACTACACTATGCATGCGAAGAAGGCGGGAGAAATACCTTATAAACTGGCCCCCACACCTCGGAGATGTAGCGCTGGCTGTTTAAAGTATCGGCAATGCGTACTAGAGAAATGCGACAGAGATATCCAATACCGCCCTATACCATAATACCCGATGCAGGACCAGTGTGGCGGTGCATAATGCAGTTGCTCAACATACTCTCTCCACGGTGTCTCCAGACTCGAATCCGACCATCGTGATGTTGCAGACAGAAGCATGACTCGTCAGTAAAGACAATTTCATTCCATTCTGCCGTCCAAATCCTTCTTTCATCGCACCATTAGCGGCGGAGACGCCTGTGATTCTGAGTCAAGGGCAGACGAAGCAATGGACATCTTGCGGACAGACCACTCTGCTGTAAACGGCGTCGAATGGTACGCGCAGCCACTGGATGATGCGTTACAGACTGAATGTGTTGTGCTATGGTTCGTGATGTGACTGAGTGATCCGTCTCTGCCACGTGCACAATGTCCCTTTCATCACGTCCCTGTCAAGTGGTGCACTGAGGTGGATGCAATCGAACACGTCGGTCCGTCGTACCCTCTTGCATCCAACGGTCACATATCCGCATTACAGTTGTTTGGTTTCGTCCAACACGACGACCGATTTTCCTGAAAGATGATCCACACTCTTCGGTAGGCCACTATCCTTCCTTTGTCGAACTCGGATACTTGATTATGATGATCGTTTTTTTGAAAAATCCACAAGAAAAACACATTTGCCGAACTTGAAATCGTCGAAAACTCCAAGCCTTAAATAGCGCTTTGAAGTGGCGCCACAGGCGTGCGTGATGTGCGTCTGCGCTGAAATTCTAATCATTTGCATATCTCACCTCCGCTAATGCATGTTGTAAATTTCATGTTATTTGCATGCTTCATTCAGGGTGTTGCATTTACGATGGCCAGCAGTGTATTAATTCCTTAGTACTTCCGATACTGAAAGGGAAAGGCCGAACGAATTCGCCCACCAGTCAAAGATTGTTAGAGTAGTGTTTAGATTAAGTGAAAGTGAGTACACTCATGGACAAACAAAACGCTATTCAAGTGAAGGAAAACAAAGATATAAATCTACTTTTTCAGGCAGATTAAATAACGATAAAAAATATTTGAGTGCATTAAAGTTAATTCAGAGGGTATTTCTCTTGATGTGTTTGATTAAAGATGTATAAAAAACCGGTAGTTTATACATTTTATTTACATTTTATATACATACAGTTTATTTCTGATTGGCATGACTCTTTATTTAATGAGCAGGTGGCCATGTATGTCTAACTTACCTCAAATGGTAATTTACCATGCTCAAGCCTATTTCTTATTAAAATATATAAGGAATTGGTTTTAGCATATCCTTTTTCTACCTGTAGTTATGCTAATTTGCGAACAACAGTTAATTATACTAAAGAATTGTATTTCGTAGCATCCACTTTTTGCTCTGGAAAAATTAGACTGTTCTTAAAATTTTAGGAAGATTAGTACCTTCAGAAAATGATCAAAGTGATGTAACAGGAAGTTCAATGACAATAATAATGAATTCAGTGGTATATGAGTGCTATAGGAATGCAATAATAATGTGAATAAATGTGACAAAGGCTGTGATTAAATTTAGAATTCCACTATTCAAGTACATTATACAATATTTTCTAAATTTTGGGAAATATTCTCTGTAATGCCACACTGACAGATAACTAGAAGTTGTTCTTAAACTACTAAAACGAAATTAAATGAATCTTTCTCTGAAAGGTATGTTTTAAACATTTTTTTATATGCTGGCCATTAAAATTGCTATACCATGAAGGTGGCATGCGAAAAATAACAAATTTTCACAACATTGGATCCGCAATTTATTACCATTCTAGTGCATGCGGGCAAAGCAAGTACGAGTAACGCCATCTACATTATGCATCAATGGGAAGAATGACCGGCGGGTTTCTTATTTGAAGATGCCTTTTCAACTTTGCTCTTTGTATAAAGATTGAATTATGGCTCTTATAAGAAGAAGAATTTTCTACCAACATGCATTGGAATTCGATCGCAGCAAGATCGTGGTCTAAGGGGACTGCAATTTATCGTTCTGCAACACTGCTGCTCGTGTTGGTTGCGATCCCGTGATATCAGACGGATGCAGAAGAGCAGATCGATGTGCAGAAGATGGCCATGCTGAACGCCATGCGGGATGTCATCTTTCCCGGCTCACTAAAGCCCGAAAGGACAGACATGTTGTTTCCTCAGACTTTCGGGATCATGCAGGCACGTCACATACCCTGAGTCAGAAACTTGGCTGCTAATGAGGACGACAATGTTTGCACTGAAAGAGCGACGAAGTTTGCTGCAGTGTGGATAGTCAGATCAGTCACGACCAATGTTGTAACGTTCATTCATGTTGCAAAAGATTCAGATGCACCTACAGTGAGACAAACGAAGACACCGGGGGAGAAAGACACCGTTTTTTCAGACGCTTCCCGGTTCTAAAGAACATCCCGATGGACATATCCGTATGTGCAGGCAGCGATGAGAACAAATGTTCTATCTTGCATTCGTCATCGCCATTCGATCTAGCACCTGGCATAGGGTACCATTCGGTACACATCCCTGTCATTTCTTGGTCGCATACCGATATTGTGGACATCCATCGTTATATGCAATATTCTGACGTTCTTGTGGCTGTGCTATGTCTTTGAGGCCTGCGTCAAGCAATTTTCTCATTTTGGAAAAGATAATGCATGATCGCTTGTTTCTGATGCTGTGCTGACATTCCTCAATGCAGAGGATATTCGACTGTTGCCCTGGCTAGCAAGCTGTCAGATATCTAATTCACTGAGGTCACACTCCAGATAGCTCACCCATCTAGTCATGCGATGGCGACAGACTGGGACACTTTACTCGCCAGCCAGTGCAACGCATAGAGCTGAAACCGCATGGAATGAAGTACTACCTCTCATCCATGATGAGTTGGACTCAATGTCCAGCTGGTATACAGCCGTTGTTGCTGTCGGAGATAACAGATATCGGTACTGAATTCTACAAGCTGAGTACCCCAGACCGAAAGGAGCAGCAGAAATAGGATATGCTTGTTGTGCAACATCTGGTGACCTTGTAGTCCACACTTGGGTCAAGTACCTTCACACCAGTAATTCAGTGTTTCAGGCTGAAATCACATAATTAAATCACCTCTACACTTCACTCATAGTAACGACAGATGAAAAGTGATTTACACAGATTCTTTGTCAAATTTGCGGAGCATTCAGGGCAAACGCAGCAGACATCGACTACTTAGCGTAATACGAAAATAGCTGCTATTGCTTCATAAAGGTTTGAGGCCAAAAGCTTCAATGGGTACCAGCCCGCGCTCAGATCTTCTGTAATGAAACAGCTGACAAGATTGCGAAGAGCGCAGTTAACGAATCATTCATATATTCACTGAATGAATCCCTTCCTGTCTCATGTGTTTGTCACTCTCAGCAACTGAATTCTGTAAACAATGGCAGAACTATTGGAGCATGCTTGTTACAAGCAGAGGACTGCATAGTATGTTTCATACGTCGATCAGAACTGAATTAGTTAATCATCCACCGAATTTCAGTTCGGGCGCCACTTTAGAGATATTGGGTATTTTTTGAAAGCAGGAGATGTGAAAAATGAGCAATACATTAGCGAGGACTAGAACCTTGGGCCTCTCGAATAAGTGCCGAGTGTGCTGACCATTACATCACGAAGGCATGCTAGAAGGCGAGAGAAATACCTAATAACACAAATATGTTAATCAATACGTAATTTTTTTACTCTTTGCTTTTAACTTTATTCATGCGGAAATGTTTAAGCAATTATTATCATGTCCATTTTTCATCACTCTCTATGCTGCTATAATTTGGGTCTTCGTAACGGATTTAGTATCTTTATAATAGCGAATATGTGTATATTGTATTAAATATTTTATTTACTTGCATGCATGTAAATAATGTAATGCACAGAATTTTGTTGTTCGAACATATCGCCTGTCCTCCTTGCCTGATAGAATTCTTACCATTAACTAGGCGATAAGTTTCCTTTTTTAGCTACACACTATATGGTTTGTATTCCAAAGTCAGCCTCGTTGGATACGATACAAGCGTAAGTTATATTTTCTATAACGCGGCTTTTGAGCGAAAAGCTAACTAATTTCATTGGATGGCTATCCCATTATTGGTGTAGAAAAAGGAAAAAAAAATGTGTAGATGTAATTAAAAGAAAACAGTGAGAATAATTTTTCTTAGAATAAAAGAGTATTAAGAAAGTGCACCGTGATTTCGTGATTAATTTTTAACGTTCAACTCTGATAACATTTTGATGGTAAAAAAGCTACATATCAACTGTGTTTATATATCGTAATTTTCCTGTTACTCATTCCTTATATTTAAATTAATGCTAATATTTTTAACCTTGTGTAACACTTCTACATCAAAATACGTTTTAAATTCCGGAGATGTGAACGCCATTTTACTAGAAAGAAGTAAAACATAACATTGAGCACAAACGTGAGTATAATGAACATTACCGATAAAAAATTTCGTTTACTTAAGATGTAACGGAAACGAGGAACTCGACAAAATCTTAAAAAAAAATATATTTATTAAGTTAGCTTGTAGAGTCATTAGGAGTTTTTGGAAGCAGAAGAATAAAAAAGGAGCAACGCCTTCGCCGGAAATCGAACCATGGAGCTCTCGGTTACGCGCCGAGCGTGCTGACCACCACACCACGAAGGCATGCGAAGAAGACGGGAGAAATACGCTATATACATCCTTTTTTAAAGGGCGACTGGGGATTGGGGAACCCGATCGGCAAATCGTGGTGGTGGAGAATTATCATCCACCACCTTTTAGTTCGGGGGCCACTTGTAGAGTCATTAGGATTTTTCGGAAGCAGAAGAATGAAAAATGAGCAATGTCATCGCCGTGAATCGAGCCACGAACTTCTCGGTTACGCGTAGAACGTGTTGACTGCTACACCACGAAGACATGGGAAGAAGGCGGGAGAAATACCTTACAAATTTTACTAAGAGACGTTTGATAATCCTTTGACTACTAACGGGACATATATGTGCTATTAAAAGTTTAAAAATTCCTGCT
>KK113829.1:194429-207026 GCA_000611955.2 Stegodyphus mimosarum
CTGCTGGATTCAAAAGTATTTAGAATTTTCTGAATGTTAGGGATCATCTTCTAATAGTTGGAAACTCAAGACACTGCTGTGCTCATGGTATAGAAATGAACATAGAGAAAAGAACAAATATGGTTAGGTTAGGTTAGGTTAGGTTATTCAATTATGGCAAAGCACACGAGGGCTATCTGCCTAAAGGAAGGAATGCCTTCGTGGAGGACTTTCTAAGGGAAACTCGCTCGTATACACGTTACACATGGGGAAAACCACGAAAACGCCCATGCAGCCAGCCCGTTCGCGGGATTCGAACCTCGGACCGAACTACCAGTGTTCAGCGTCTTTACCGCTCGGCCGCTGGTGGGCTCAGAACAAATATGAGTTGCTCAATGTGTAATGTTGGGTTATGCAAAATAAATGCTCTGTGCTGCACCATACTATGTAAAATCAATTTTATACAGTAAAGTTTTTCAGAATAATAGGTGTGCTTATAGTAAGTCTACCGCTACGTGTGGGACATATGTATCCCACCACTAACTACGGCTGGGACATATGTTACTAACTACATTAACTACGGCTGGGACATATGTTACTAACTACATTAACTACGGCTATATTACTACATTAACTACGGCTATATTACTACATTAACTACGGCTATATTACTACATTAACTACGGCTATATTACTACATTAACTACGGCTATATTACTACATTAACTACGGCTATATTACTACATTAACTACGGCTATGTTACTAACCACATTAACTAACTATTATATGTTACTAACTACATTAACTAACTATTATATGTTGCTAGTTACATTAACTACGGCTACGACATAACTACGGTTGGGACATATGTGTCCCAGACTTTGGCTTGAAAAGCGTTTGTCAAAAAAATCCCAAATGCTAAATTTACCTTACTGATGACATATTTTGTTCATTTGGATAACAAACGTGGTAATTTCTTTTACATTTGTAGTCAAAGGGTTAAGTGAACTAAATGTTAAGAACTAAATTAGAGAAAGCAGCTAAATGATGCCCTACTAATGTTGCATTCTCTTTCTGTGCATATATGGTAAAGTTGCACCAATGGTTACTAAGTCGATCGATATTTCCGGGAACCATTATAACATCCTTTACTGTACACTATTCAGATACGATTGCATTCCGATATATAAGCGCATATCACTCCGCATTGTTAGAGCTAAATGGCACGACTGTGCAACCTGAGCGTTAGATATATATCACGCCGTTTAAGACGTCACGTAGAATTCCCTAATTATGGTATCCTACGTCGTATGCTTACATTCCAGATCTAGGCGTAGCAGTAATTCCAATAATCCCAAACAGGAATCAACATGTTAGCACTTCCTGTACTCACTGCATACTATTGCTGGCCGACGTATAATTATCAGTATTATTTATTGCTATTAAAATATTGATGTGTACATTTATAGCATTACGCATTAAAATTGTACACAAAAAGAATTATAAATCATTAGCCCAAAGAACGTTAGCGCAGAAGGGCTGTTAATTTCGTTTTGGCATTTTGCGTCGATTCACTTTCTGCGTTAAATCGCTTTCCAAACTGCTGCCATCAAATATTAAAGTCCTGTATTATATTTCAAGAAATTAAGTAATGAAGAATCTGCATATATATATATATATTTCTCGCACTATGATAAAACGACGGTACCCAGAGCCATCCAGTTTTGAATAACATAACCGTCCACCGAATATGGGCATCTGGAAGCCCTGATTTTGAATTTATTTTATTATCTATTTGATATTTTGTCAGACATTAAAATATTTTTGATTAACAAACTCAACGATTTCAAAGCGAGGAATGGCAACACTGTCCGAAAAAAAATTATGTCCAGCGCTCGAGACTGTGTATCGGAAATGCGAAAACTGATTGTATGGTTTAAGCGAGAAGAACACGATATTCAATAAATAAAGGGTAACACAGAAAACGTTATAAAAATGCCTCTTTGGGGTAATGTAAAATCGAAAAGCTTTGAGATTTTTTTTGGGGGGGGGGGAATTCACTTTTTTGTTTGTTTTAGTTCTTTATATCTAACATTTTGAGCCACTTTAAGCACACATGGCTATTATTTATGATAAAAATAAGCAAATTAGTAGCAATCAAGAATGCTTGTTGTACCTCATCGTTTTCAATTGATAAATTTAATTTGCAGATTACCTCGGGAAAAAACATTATAATAAAATATTTTTCCAATTTTATCATACATTAACTTACTACATGTGCAACAAACGTTTGCTAATTAAATTAATTTCGCGATCTTTCATTTGACTTTTATAATTATCTTTAATATTGAAAATAATCCTCAGGCCCTTTAGTATTCATTAAGCCTTAACCTTGTCAGGAATAAGTGTTCGGTGCATATTCTTGGCGAACATCTTCGTGTAAATCTTAAGTCCTGATCTTGAACAGGGAGCTGAATGCAGCTATGTTCTGTGGTAGAATACTGTGATTAAGTGGTAGAATAACTATACGTAAGAAGGATATAAAATCCTCTTTTATTAAACCACAATTACTTGCTAACTCGGGAGGGATACAGAAAATAATGGCCGCCATTTGGGTCTAAACTGAACAAACAAATAATTTAAACTAAAGCTAAATAGAAATTAAATCGTCGTTACTCACAGAGCTATAAACGCGAGGTTGGCCTCTAAACTAAAGGGTGCGTAGCAAGATTTAACTAATACTGACGCACTTAAAATTACTTCAATAAGTAATAGCGTAACAGCGCTACGGCTTAGAATTTAGATACCAGCTAATCAGGCAAACGTCGAATAGAGTAACAGTGGTCTGAGACTAAAAGCTCTCTCACACTGAGAGGTTCCTACTTCTCGTTTAAATATAAACTTGGCTCCACTTCAAATTAGCATAAAGTTGAAACGCGTGCTTATTCTAACGGGAAGTTGAAATAAGAACAGATAGAAAAAGGCAAATTAAAATAAAACTTTGTTAGTTTGACTAAAACCTTACAACCTTAACATCAGCAATTTTTATGAAATCAAAGTATTCCTAAAAACGTTTATTTATTAAAGCTTTACTTTCTGGCTTTCTTAAATGCTCTGGAAGACCTAACATCTTTCATAATAATGTTCAGTTCGTGACATAAATGATAATACGTATTCCTAAAACAGGTATATGATCTATTCGCATGTATTTTAACCTCTAAAAGTTATAGCAAAATTATAACATTTAAGGGCAGCTTTAGTTTTCGTAACATTTAAGGCAACGAACAAGACTATTCATTTCTTCTAGACATCCAATTAAATTGTTAAATTTTGGTAATGTAGCATTTTTTAGGTTTGTAAAAATGCACGGGGCCAGTAAATGTTTAAAATTAAATTTTATTAGTCTAGGTATGAGCTTGAGTGAAGTTCCTTTGGATGGCATTAGTGAAATAGAATAATTTAGTTTCTACCTATTTCCGAGTTTTGCTATTCGAAACCTTTCTTGAGTATTCATTAGTGTTAGACAAAAATAGTTAACAGCAAAGATTCTGAATTTAGATTTAAAACAGAAACTAAAAAATATGAATTTTGGGAGAATTTTCTGACTTTAGTCAGTTACTTTAGAAATTATGGAATGTGGTAAAAGAAAAATTACTGTCATTCTGTTCTTGAAGTGTACGCATTTAAAGTGATATAAATGCAGTTTTGTTTATTTAATTAAATAATATGTTTGGTAATAAGATTTCAATAGTTAATTATTATTTCTGTAACCAGGTTGATCTGTAATATTTTATCTTTAAGTGATTAATGGATTTTAGTTCTTGATTTAACATGCTTCTAAAGTTAAAAGCAATTTCGAATTCTTGACCTTGCAACTATGGAAATGAGGTTTATAGGAAATAAAATTATTAGTATGTAGATCTGAGAATCTTGTATACGAGGTCAATTTTTTGAAGAGATTTGATGGAGAAGCTTAGGAGACTTTGTGCAAGTTATGTTTGCTTTTTCACAATTAACTGAGTCATAAGTTGTGAACTGTAATCCTATTCTCAAAGTACTGGACTCACAAAACTCTTCTTTCGCTTCATAAAGCTGTATCATAAAGCTCATAAAACTGTAGAAACATTTCTAGGTCTCAGTGTGAATTTCTCGTAGCAGTTTGGTATATTTGTAGATTTAGAATTGGTTATGGTAGTTATTTAGAATTGGTAGATTTAGAATTGGAAGATTTAGAAGGTTTTAAATACTTCGTGCTTCGGTGAGATTTTCGCATTTGTTCTATGAATTCATTTGTAATCTCCCATGTGACTGTTGTTGTCATGCTTATAACTGCATTTCACAGTTTCAATGCTTACCTCAATTGACTTAAAGAACTATTGTCTTGTGGTCTCTAAACTGGATTTTGGTTGATTCATTTAAATTTGTGGTATATTGGACTGAAATGCCGCTAAGGCTGCATTTTTCTCAAAACAGTGTACATCTTTCTTGAAGCTCTTTTCATACTAATTTTTGTTTCATGCTGCCAAAATTTGAGGAGGTTTTAAAATGCTTTCGGCTTCATTTCGAGAATTTCAATTTGTGTTTTTACTTGCTTCACGTTTTCTTTCTTTTTTTTTCCATGATGGAGAGGAATTTTTTTCTTTGTAACTCTTGGTAACTTTCTTGTTAAATGCTTTAATTGTGAAATTCAATTATTCAATCTGAACTTTTTAGGAATTACTTCTTTGCAGAAATGTTTTATTTAGATTTGATTAATTGTTTTGGCATTATTATGCGCATGTGCACCTTCCATGGGGTACACTTTTTTGGTTTCGATTCTGCTGCATCTATAGTAGGTAGGTATGTAGGTGACGGAGGACGGGGACGCCTGGTGTTTAACAGAGGTAAACAGGCATATGTCCCACGCCCTTCCCTATCTAGAAACAGCAACTCCCTGGAGCCCCAGGAGGCTGCACAGGGAGTTTATTAGGTGTTATCAATAAGAGTACATGGCCACGCAGTGGCAAGTAGAATTGAGTTACATTGCCATGGGTTTGTTTGACACGGGAATTAGGAATGGTAAAAAGGTGTGACATTATACAAAACAGGCATAAACATAAACAAATACATTAAGCAAATATATACATGAGGCATTATCAGATAGGTTGAACAGAGTTAAACCATAGAGTTAAGCAGTGCTATAGGGAGGCACTTACATTTGGCATAGACATAATGTGCACTAAGTCATGGGTGCATAAGCCACATAAGGCGCAAGGAGACAGAGGTGGTGAAGTGTTAGAATACGAGGAACAAGCATAATAATATACATAGCATAATATAATATACTAGAGACGGGAACATGTGCAATGCACTGATTGGGTATGTAGGGTCTTATACATAAACAGGATATAATGAGAAATTTAAGCATAAGTAAATACATTATGGCAAAAATGTATGCTTTGGGCAAAAACTTACATTAAGCAAATTCTGTAGCATCTATAGTGTGGTTTCGTGTTTCAGAAGTTTATCGGCCAGTTTTCCACAACATATTAATTTTGTCTAATGTTTCTCTTTACTGCTTCTGGAGGTCGCTCTAGGCTTTTCACATTAGTTACTCAATTCCGGTCCTTGAGGTTTACTTATCAGCTTTAGTTATGAGTTGCTTAAATGTGCATTTACTTTATAAAACCTTCTGTCGTTCAAAAGCACAAAACAAAATTGTTTTCTTTTGACTGAGTTAAGACATGTTATTTATTCACTTTGTGGGGTTTTGCTTATTTAACTCAGTGTTTAATCCTTCAACCCCACAAACGCTAATAAGCGAATAATCACTTAAGTGTGTTAACAGAGACGTAAGACTCAAGAAGGTTAACTACCTTTTATTTCTCAGAATAAATATGATACAATCAACTCCTAACGCGTAGGGTACAGCAAAGCCTCCACTTGGGATTGAACTTAAATTAATAGGAAATTAAACTTAACTAAGCTTAACTAAAGCTAACTGAAAGATATAGCCGAAGTTATCAAGCTGTTGGCTCCTAAATCGTAATTAACTTGGCGAAGCCAAACAAAGGCCTGATGCACGGCCGAGCGTAGCAATAGCTTAGAGAGACGTAGCTAAAAGGCAAACCATCGCTAGTCAGAATCTCAGGCTGTCTCTAACGAAGTCGGTGAAACATCGACTTAAATACTACTCTTTACTCATTTGCATTAACCGCGTTTCTGAAATTACATTCTGGTAGGAAATAGTAAGCTGAAACTAGAAAGACAAGAAAGATACCTAAACTTAAAATAACTGTTAATAAACTTAGGATAAACCTTACAGCTTGTTCTGTGAATTTGTTACCAGGTTAGTACTAGTTTAAGGAATACAGTTTAATACTGACTCTCGCTGTTTCTTTTTGTTTTTTCTTTCTGATCTTTGCGGCAACATGTGTCTTATTTGAAAATTGCATTTAATTCCTTACTGAAATCCGTTAAAATGTTAGGGTGGACAAATTTTTGTTGCAAAATTATTCCCCCCCCCCGGTTCCTGGGAAAGATGTATAATTATTACGATTAAGGAATTTAAATTGAGTGAATTTAAGTGCAATTTGGATTATGTTTAGAAGTTTTGAACTGCTGTATTTTAATTGTTTAGTCTTTGTTAGCATTCTCCGAGCTTAGGAATTTTAGAACGGCCATAAGTAGGAAGCGAAAAATACCCGTGACAAAAGCATCTGTTTTGGGGGAAAGAAGAGGGAAGAATCTCGGTGGTTAATGCGAGTTTTAGCTCTGCGGCCAAGAGAGAGGGGAAAACATATTTTTTGCATGTCTTTTTTCAAGTAAAATTAGGAGGACTGCCAAACGGGATAGTGGTTAGGGACTCTGACCACCGTTCCGAAGGGCCCGGGTTCGAATCCCAGAGAAGGCATGGATGTTGCAAATTTATACTGTCTTTGCGTCATAGGGACACTCTAAACATATGGCTAGCCAAAAGTCCTCTAGCGTGGATTGGTGATAGAGGTGGGAGACCCTCGCACACACCTCATGGGATGCTGTCCCTCAAAGTTGAATTGGAACTGGCCAAAATCGTACTGTCACATTTATGATGCTCAAGTTTCTTCCCAAAGACAGACGTAATCTTCTACTCCTCGCTGCGATGAATTTCGTGGGCTTGTTCTGAAGTCAGACAAGCCAGATCAATCACACACACACACACAAAAAAAAAAAAGGGCCTGAGGCTTATTCTTACCTTTTGTCTGAAGGTGAAGAATAAGGCTTTAGACTATGCTTTTAAATTATTACGTTTATCATTACTAGAGGATTTATTAGGCTTATTATTATTAATTAGGCTTCAGATTTTCCAGATAATTTGCTTATTTCCAATGGGAGAGCAACTGAAGTTTTCTTAACTGGATGTGCAAAAGAATTTTAGTCATTTATATAGAGTATGTGATTTTCCCACTGTATGTCAAATTGATTACATTCGAAAGATGAAAAGGGCCGAATTCGTTACCATGGCGGGTTGAAACCCAGTTGCTAAGTGTTAGTCATTTAAGACTGCAGGTTTTCAGTTAGTTAAAAGGACTTTAACATTAGGCCATTGGGGGGGAATATTTAATTTCCTTAATCTACCAATAATTTTGACACGCGCGTTTACACTCGTCTTAAACTTTTGGCTGGATTTAAGAATTTTTTTTGATGGAAAGGTGAGATTTGGTTTAAACTTTTACTCCCAAAAATACGTATATTTAGGTGAGAGTAGACGCGAGTGGATGATCTACCTAGCTGGTGGCTTTCCTTTTTCCTGGCAGAAAACGCGAATACAGGTGCCCGTTCTTGTTTCACCGTTCCTGAAACCTCCACCTCTGAAGAAGTTTTCTCTTCGTCTTATTGGACGTCGTTAACTTAACTCTTTGAAGGGCGGCGGTTACCTACAGTAACCACCTTTTCTACTGAACGTCTTACTCACTCGTGTGAGTGGTTTTCAAGACTGACCGTACCAAGAAAAAGCCTGTAAGAACAGTGTGGGAACGCAGCACATGCAAAGTTCCATTCTGCTTGAAAACGAAAAACTGTTTCCAAGGAGACTGATTTGTAGGGATGTGTTCTGTGAGCGGTGGTTACTGACACTAACCTCCAGAAGTGGTCATGTTTTCACGCGTTTTGCATAAAATATGTGTAATGGTCGCAAATAATTTCATTGTAAGACCTGATACAGTAAATAAAACAAGAGTTTTGCTGAAAAAGTTAATCTTTTCCTGCTCCTTAAAGAGTTAAGAGGGGCACCTACATTGCATCTGTATTATTCTACAGAGGCAGAACTGTCAATAGGAAAGACAAGAAGTATGTTTTCAAGGATTCGCTCTCAAGACGGTGCTACATGACCAGTGCATTGTAACCATAGATAAGAAAATAGTACATAAATTCAAAACAATGTTCTTCGAAGTGAAACGTCGGATTAGAATGCTTTCGGACGCAGCGCATGGCTACTGTCTTACTTGGACAATTCCTGGACAATCCGTTGGAACAGATCGAGATATATTTCGAATTGTAATGAATTCCGTGCAAGTGAGATAATTCCAATATTTTGTTCAAGAACGTACTTTTCAATCTAAGGTACGTGGTTTTGTTATATTCGTATTATTTTGAGAAGATGTGTACTCTAGTTAGAAGGAATATTGTTTTTGGGTTAAAAAGTTATCTGTTCAAATTGGGTTACTTTCGCAGAGTTAGATCAGTTGTTTAAAATGTGTTAATTGTATATTAACGCTCCTAAAACTGCTTTTAACTGGTCATCTGTGGATTTTTCTTTTGGGTTTGGATCTCATAAGGTGAAGAAAATAACATACTATTTTTCAAATGAATTTTAATTAAGCAAAAATTAATATACCAGTTTTAGTTTCGGAAAGAAAGGAATATGGAATCTTCAGTATCTCTCGAGCAAAGTTAGTTATTTTTAGTGTTAAGCTGAGTAGTTGCTTAATGAATTAACTCACTGAGGAATTTTACATATGTTAATTTTTCTTTAACCTGTCAATAGTACTTGCTTGATTAGAAGATCTTTTAAAATGTACATTTAAAGAAAACGAGAAAAGAAATTTAGAATGGTAATTGTTCTTTAATGTGTTAGTTGTACTTTGCCTTATTATAGGGCGTCCCTAAAGAAAAGAAATAGTAAACTTAGCACCTTAGTTTAATTGTTGACAGAAGAAACACCTTATAGTAGATTACTTTTAAATGAATGAAACTGCCGGGCCAGTTATCCCAGTTACTAACTTATTTTAATCAAGAAATTGATAAATGCCAATTGAGATTTTAAATCCGCTAAAGAACCTGGATTGAATAAAATTATGGTTTCGATTTGAGAATCAATTAGTTAAGGGTTATTGCGAATTTATGTGTACTTATTGGTGCCGATAAAATTTAGTCTTTGTATTGTTACTTAGTATCTAACCTACATTCTTCAGTCAGACTTAATAAGTGTAAATATAAGTATGAACTGCTATGTTATCTGAATGAGAAAGTGACTGATTTTTATGTGAAATAATTCTTCTCTGATGTTTTCATGTTTAGTGTTATTGAATTTGAATGAATTAATGTTACGTGTTAAAACTGAATTAGGCTATCTCTAGTATGAAGCAATGTGTACTAATATTGCGTGTTTCTTTTTTTTTTCAGGGAGTTACTGTTTAAAATAGATAGCATATTTCAGTACTGAAATGACATTGGAAATACAGGACTTCTTGTTCCTTCTAGTTGCCTTTGGAAACACAGCTGGAGTCCTGAGTAGGAACAGGGAGCTTACTCAAAACTATGGTCTTGCGTGTGTAGAAGATACAACAAAGATAAGAAGGGTTAAATTTATTACTGCCTTTTATTTCTCACAGCGTACAACCGTTCCCGTACTCCGGGATACAGAAATCAGCACTTGGGTCTCAAACGTAGAAAATAAGAAATAAACTAAATTAACTAATTAAGAATTAAATTTAGATACTTTACAGAGAGTAATAAAGCCAAGATTGGCCTTTTAACGCTACATATGTAGTGAGTGGAATGCAAAAAACTACAACAAGTCTTCAAATATCAGGGAAAACTAAGTTCTGGACTTAAAGGCAGACATGAACTGACTGAAAAGCATGCGCGTGGTAAAGCAACAAGAAGTCTCTCTCTTTTTCCTTTTGCTAAAAGCCGTGTCTTAAGTACTTATACAGTTTGCAACCTCATTTGCATAAACAATTCTACTCGCTCTTATTCTGGCTGGAAATGGAAAATAAGAGAAGATAGCAAAGTTTTAAAATAAAGTAAACATTAGTAAAACTTTAAATTCAAAGGCATTAGTAAGGAATAAGTACACTTCCAAACACGCTGAACTTAATTAGTTTAACTTATTATCAAAGCTGATGTAGGCAATTAATTAGTTTAACATCACTAATTAGTTTCTAAATTAAGAGATTAGCTTTCAGTTAGGCATGGCATCTAAAAGTTTTAGTTAATTAACGAAAGTTAAATTTCTCTGTTCAAAAAAATTACTTAAATTTCATTTCCCCTTCTCTTTTTATTGACAGATCCAGTATATACAGAAAGTGTGGAATCACTCTCATGATCAGAAGTTCGATAACTTCCTGAGTAAGCAAAACCCAACACAAAGGACACAGTTCAGTGAATTTTGGGCATCTCGATGTGGCATTTGATATACCTGTTATGCCATAACAGCACGTGTTCAATATGGATAGTGACATTTTACGTAACACTTCTGTACTTGAAGTGACTTGAACACTTCTATAGTCCAAGCACTTTTCCAGCATTATCATATTGTAGCAATAGCATAAGATTTCTTCAAAGTAATCAGGGATTTCTTCAGAGCATTTCTTTAGAGTTCACATTCAGTTTCTTTAGAGTACATTTTCTTTAAAGTTTTCTTCAAAGTTGGTATGCCTTCCAAACCGTTTCCTTGTTTTCTCTCGTGTAAAATTAGAACTGCTTCTGGAGTTATAATTTAATTTTCTAACGCGGTTTCTTCCCAACATAAAATAAGTAAGAAATTTTTGTGACGAGATATTTTACATTTAAATAATTTTTAACAGAAAAGAAAAATACTGCGCAATAACGTTTTCATAATCGTGAAATCAGAAAATCTTCAATAACCTTTTTAATTTCTGCAACATTTTTTGCAATGTTATAATTACAGGTTTGGTATTTGCTTAATCGGACATATTTGGAAAGGGCAAGTATTCAAATTGTTTTGCTGAAGATCTATTAGCCTAGTAAATGTTACTTTGTATGCGTTATTGTTACTGACCATTTCCATTATTTTGTCTGCAATTCTAAATTTAAATCACTTCATTTTAATGTCAAATCTGCAAGAAACACTAAATCTACTACTCAAGTCTCACCCATTTAGATTTACAATCAATGAATCACTTAAATTTACACATTCTTGATCTTACGAAACAAATTTTTACCTCAGTTAGTCAGTTACAAAATCTTCCCGGAAATGTTCTTCTACTTAGCCACATTACACTGATATGCAATAATAATTTTGTCTCTCATTCATATATTTACAGTTTGGAGAGAAGCCCTTTGAGAGAAATTTCTGGAATGGAATGAGAAATTGTGAACACAATGCCCATTATTTTTTTGCACAGTTGTGAACACAATGCCTATTATTTTTTAATCTTTCGTTGGCCAATACTTGTTGGTGAACTATGCAGTGATTGCTCAAAAACTCAGAAATTCGTCCGTTTGAACGTTATAAATCCATTTATACGCCCTATCACTGCTCCTGCTCTATTTCTTCCTTTTAAAAATTGTTAGTTTAAAATTAATGAGGAAATTTTTAAAGTGCATCAATCTACACCTCTGTTTCTTTCTTTCAAAAACATATATTCAACATTTCTTCTTTCCATTTAAAATATTTAAAAGCCAAACGAATAAAAAAATGCAATTCTGTTGTGTAACTTTAGTGTGAAGAGAAAAACAAAAACATCCATTTATGTCCTTTTACGATTGTTGACTTATATTTTCACTCATTTTCTCAATCCTCAACACCACAGTATTCCGATATAGCTAACAGATCTTTAAACCTTTGAAGGCCGAAACACTGAGACGGCCTTTCATTCAAACGACCACAACCGCCCGAAACGGCCGAATTGCGATATTGTTTTCGTCGCTCCTCCTAAGGTATGCGGTAGCAGGTGCAGTTTGACCAAATCCATTGTTTCAGTTTATCGTAGACAACGTGTCCTCAAAGGCTAATGAAAGCTTCTTTGTTAAGAAGTAGAAACTGCCATTTGAAATTTTCACACATCTTTGTGTGTTAATGGACGAGGACGGGCGTTTCGGTATTTTAAGCATACAGGTTAGCGAAGGCTTTGGTTTTCTAAAGGTTAATTTAATAATATCAGTCTTGTCATTAAAATCATTAAAACGTGAATCTGATATTTCCAAGATTATTTTTTAAATTCCGAGTCAGAGAATAGTTTACTTTTTTTGGCTGAAATGTGGCTGACGTTGAATGTAACAATAGTCACAGCACGTGATTTCAACAGCTTTCCTTTTAAAACATTTTGGTGAACTGTTTCTTAATTCAGCCTTAACCGGTGTCCTTGTACCTGAACAACTAACCAACAAACAAACTCAAAGGCGACAATTTA
>KL813182.1:0-14677 GCA_000611955.2 Stegodyphus mimosarum
GGCAGCGGTGATCTCCAACAATGGCGGCTACTCTGGCTACTGATTCTGGAAAGAACCACACTTTACAGAAGTCTATAAATTTAATTATTTGATACTTGGTCAACATATTATCTACTAAATAAATTGTGTTGTGATATCTCTTGTCTTTCTTGGTGTTGCAATTTGGGTGGCCAGCAATGTATTAAAAAGAGTTTTCCATAAAATAAGCTTTTATTAAAAACTCGTAATTAATAAACTAAAAGAAGAAACATTATTTATCACATAGTTTAATGAGAACAATAGATTAAACAATTCTATTTCCCAAATCCCTGCAGAATTTTATGTCAGCAATAATAAAACCGGGGGTGACTGTAATATATTTATACAGATAATGACTTATACTGTTAACAATGCATTCCGATTAATATATTTTATAATTTAGATGTCTAAACTTTTATTATTTGTTTTTGTTGTTTAGAATCCTCAAAAATTGAACCGTTCAGAAAAACGCCTAGCACCGGCCGACCTGATAATAAGGTACATCTAATTTTTAGATATCCATGTTTAATCTCGCATTGCTAATTTAGAAAACTTCTGCATGTTAGATTTGATGAAACAAATTTTAGGCGATAGTTAGTGAACCCTAGAAAGCTTGTTGTGGCGAAGTAAAGCCACACAGAGCTACAGTTCAAATTAAATAGAGATAGAACATAATTACTGATGTGGTCAGTTTGGTGTTTTTAATGGTAGTTTGGTATATGCAGCTTATTACCACGAAATCAAATCGATTTCAATACAACAGTTGCAATAATAAATTTTTATGTTAGAAAATAGTGTATGCAATTCTGAGAAACCGCAGGAATTTTGAAAAAAAATGTGGTCATTAATTATTCTCTTAATTCACCTAATTGACATTTATTTCCGGCCCACCAGCGGCCGAGCGCTTAAGTCGCGGGACACTGGTAGTTCGATCTGAGTTCAAAGCCCGGCGAACAGTCCAGCTGCATTGTCTTTCTTGTGGTTTTCCCCGTGTGTTATGTGGATATGAGCCAGTTTCCCTTAAAACGCTCTCCATGAAAGCATTCCACTCAATTAAGTAGATAGCTCTTGAGTTGCTTTACCTTAATCAATTAATGAAACTAAACCTTAACCACTTTCCAGGAGTTAATGGGAATTATGGGATAAAAATGTGTACCCCAAAACCCGACTGCAATGAAATTATAATATAATATTTTATTAATTTTGCTGAATTATCTTTATATGTATTTTATGATATTTGAATAATTTTGCCGCTTGCTGTGTTGTGTTATGCGTTAACATCGAGACGCCTTCCTGTCTGAAAAGGCGGATACGAGTGATAATTAATAGAAATCAGACAACGGGCCATTTTAAACGAGAAAAAAAGCAATATCAAGAATATAATGTTTTTAAATTACTGTAAATAATCTTGATAATTTCTCATTACTTGGCACAGCCGAGAGAATGAAATAGTATCAAGAATGAATATAATACTTATAAATTATCAGAATACTAATAAACTAATGCTAATAAAGTTACTTTAAATATGATGTCAGCGTTTGTTTTTTTCAAAGTTGAAAATTAATCGTAATTTCTGTTAAAAAACGGGATTTTGTTTTTCAACTCTTCATACAAAATTTTCGCCCCTTCTACACTCGTAAGCAAGATTACGAGAATTTTCACATTATATCGAAATTCTGAAAAACTGATGCACAGATTTTAACGAAAATTGGTATGAATTTATATTTAAAACAGAGAAAGAGATGTATCATTCAAAAGCCATGTTATATAGTCATGATTATCAATATAGTGCAGAGATATCCGAAATTCACGTTGTGACATGCAACTGAAAATGAGTCTAATGTAGAGCACGGTCAGCTTTCGCAGCCAGACAGGTCGTGCAGCGTGATGGCATACTGGACAGGAGCAGCTGAGGAGTCCCTGTAACAGATCATCCCACTCCTGCAGCAAGGCAGTTTTCAACTTCGTTGTAGTTCTCGAAAGTAGATAGCGAGATGAAATTAGCCTCCCAAGATCATCCCAGATATGCTGTATAAGGTTAAGGTCAGGATATCTCGGTGACCAATCCTCGCAGCGAATATTCTCACTTTCCAGGTAATCTTCGACCATCTGAGCCCTATGTTTACGAGCGTTGTCGTCCTTTAACAGGAACCCATGACCAACTGCGCCCCTGAAAAGTCGAACATAGGGTTCAAAGATCTCATTCTCTATACGTCATAGCAGTTAGAGAACCTTCGTCAAACACATGCGGGGGTGTGCGGCCGTCCAATATAATGCCTACCCAAACGATTACACCTCCACTATCATAATGATCCTTTTCCCTGTTGAAAAAGAGGGATGATACCGTGTTCCAAGCTCTCTCCAGATAAAGGCATACCGGAAATTAGTGCTCAATCTGAATCCAGACTGATGTGTAAAAAGCACACTAAAGTCTGGTCCAAGGCATGTGTTGACTTCACCATATTAAACGCGTTCTTTTGTGTGGTGCAGTCAGCGGGACGCAAACATCGAATCTTTTGGCCCTACCTCATATAGCCTTCGGGCAACTTATAGACCATGAAACTCGGGTTCCAATGGCAACATACAGCTCATGTGAAAGCTGTGAATCTGCAGCAGTTCTGTGTTGCTCGCTGGAAAGTTCCAAATAACGATCCTCATTCGTCGTTGTGGATCTTGGCGACCTTGTCCAGGTCTTCTTGATATGGATTCGGTGTCCTTAAATTGCTTCCCCAAATTGCAGACGTCACTGGACGTTACATTTAGCTCTGCGGCCCCTTGCGCGAACGGCCTTGGTCTAATCTACCGGCAGTTCTGCATCTCACTACGTCATCCAAATGTTCGTGGCTACTCATTTTACATGATACCTTGTAAAATTTACTCAACTTTTGCGAGAAACACAGCGAATGTCGTGAATGAGTACGAGCACACAAATCGCTGAAAACCCCTCGTGCACTTATATTCCCTTCACAATCACAGCTATGAAGACACAAACATATGGACCTACGTATTCGGCTCTGAATATTTGCATAATTCTTCGGCGACATAATTAGTACCTTTGGTTTTCTTAATCTTGCACACGAATGTATTTGTTCACGTGAAGTACGTGCCTCACTGCCTCACCCCTTGTCCCGGCTATGCCAAGCACCGTCACTGTATCATGCGCAGATGTGCTACGCGATGATTTATATCTCTTCATGCTTTCTTGCCATCCGCATGGAAAATGAGTGTGCCAGCAGGCAAACTGCTTCTGTCACAAAACACGGCTGGCTACTATTTGATTTGCGTAGCATTTCACTGAATTCTCCCTGCTGAAATGGCCACAGAGAAGCTCAAAATTAAACCTTATCGACACTTTTGGGATACTCTGTTAAAATGTATGCAAGCACGTCATACATATCAGCATCCCTAACTGATTTGTGGAAATTTCTAAAAGTCATCTGGTCCGCCATACCTGTGGAACACTTCCGTACACTTGCTGAGTCCATGCCTCGTTGTATGGCAGCCGTTATACAGGACAAAAAAGCAGGAATTATTTACTAACGAGGTATTCTTAATTAAACGGCGCTTCGGTTTAAAATAACCGAAAGCTTCAGTAGTTCCTGATCTTTGTATTCACTCAGCAGTCCAAAACCAGCAATCTGCTCGATTTTTCCTTCGGTCTGAAAACTGTTATAGTGAAGGCGTGAACTGCTGAATCAACCACTTTCTCTTCACACTTTGCAATCTGACCTTCGACGCTTTTGCAGTTATATTTTCCCCTGCCAATTATAGCGACGGTGGTCTGAAGACGAGAATTCTTACTTCAATTGGCTGCCAGTAGGAAAGCCTAAGCTCCGGTGGGGACGAAACTCGTTTTGGTATTTAGTACTTAAAGATGAAACTTGAAAGTTCGGCCTTGAATATATAACTTGTTGATGACTTCTTGACGCTTTACATTCATACAGTGCTCCCATTAAAACTGTAATACTGAGTGTCAGAATTTCAAAATAAACGTTACATAATATCTTTCGGATTCAATCCAAAATACATAAATAAGCTTATATAGTTAATGCACTTTAAATGTATTATGCACTAAACCGTATACAAGGATTGGTTAAAAAGTAATTGCAGGGCGTCGGTAGTTCTGAAATGACTTAAAAAATTACATTTGTTTTTTTTTTATTTTTATTTTCAATTTACTGAGGCCGGAAACCTTTCGGGTGGTAACTGAAATGTTGTGACAAGCAACAATGCTATACTTAGATATATTTTATAATATCACAATTAATGTGTTTACTTCACGTGAAAAGGTAATATTGAAAGAATTCTTCATTGCATACGTTAGTTCTTTTGAACTGTGCCAGAGTCATTATAATGATGTAAAATTATTCAAGGTAAATCTTTCTCTATTCAGATCATCTTCCAAAGAATAGCTTCTCGGAACTTAATATTTCATAGTAGAAACGAACAACGCACTTTAATCATTTTTAAGCACAGTTAATCGTTTAAAGGTTAATTCTGAGTGAGCTTTAAGCTGTACAATAATTGAAAATAAGGAACTCGTTAATTTCAAGATAGAAGGAACATCTCTCAGAATTCAACACGTTCGCTAAAAGACAATATTGATTCTCCCGGAGCGTTTCCTTGGCAACTCAAAAGCAGAGTAATAAATCTAGGTCAATAACACGGAGAGTCACTTAGTTGCGAATGAATTGGAGACACCTCAGAAAAGAATTTGGAGTTAATATTCAAAAGAATTATATCACATAATTCGTTTTTAATAATGCCTGTTAATTTCTAGAAAGAACGTAAACTCCTTGTGCAAGTAACAATGGATGAAAACATCAGAATTCGCCCACTTCCCCGCATTTAGCTTCAAGGAAACGACGTAAAGAGGTTGTTTAGTAAAGGTCATCAGGTCAACGAATGAGCGCAACAGAATGAAGAAAATTCTCAGTGGTCCTGCATTCAAGAATTCAAGCTGGATTTTAAATATGGATGTCTAGTGATTCTCTCGGATTATAGATAAGACTACATTATGTCTACCACAATGATTCTCAACTATTTTTATCCTATGCACCTCTTTTACCATTGCTTTCCGAAACTCGAAAAATACACGTATATTTATTTAGTTTATTTTTTCACGTGTTTTTATAAACGAAACAACAAAAAGTATGCAAAATGTTGATAAATACCGAAACTTGAATAAAAGTAGTTTTTTTATATATTCATAAACTAAAACTAAATACTTAACAGGTAAATAAAAGGCTGATCGTCCCCCCCCCCTCTGAAACTGTGAAATTCTTTCCGGGGGAATTCCCTTCTACTTGGGAACCCGTGCTCTACCATATGTTTATTTTATTAAATAATAGTAAATAGATAAGATGAGTAAGAAGCTTAGGCCTAAATATTTTCTTTCGTTTACTTAATCATCTCATAAACACATATTCTTATATGAAAAGTAACAATATGAGTTTTATACTTAATAGCTAAGTGGCGCGATATTTCAACAAACATACACTTTAAAATTAGCTTGTTTGCACATAGAGTGTTTACACATTTTAACGATTTCGGTACCGTTCAATTAACGTTTAAAATGTGAAGAACATTTTTTGAATGTTCGATCTGATAGCCTTTTTTCTTGAATATAAACCTGCATCCTAATTTCCAAGACAGAACAGCTTTTCGTAAAACTTCCAGGGGTATTAATTTCCATTCCTCAGCCACTACTTTCCAGTGCTTATCACAAGAGGTGGTTTTGCGCTTAGAAACAGCTCCTTTCGAAACCTAAGCACAATAGTCCATAGGCGAAGCGTCAGGGGACTTCATAGGTATACGTTGAAAAGATTACATGCAATACTTGTATCAAACTTTATTTTTTCAAGGAATGCAATGCTACTTTTTCGAAGTATGACTCATTGCTTTGTCTCGATGAAGTTTAACTCTTTGAAAGTCATTCGGATAAAGAAATAGGATTTCTTCTGTACACGTCGGACATAAAAGTTTTTCTTGATAGTATGTTGAGTTGATTTTAACATTTTTTCCCACTTTTCTTATTTTTAATTTCCCACTGTTTGAGAATCCTGCGACAATAATAAACCCTTAACTGCAACTTTTTTTGCATTGACGGAACAAGGTTTGCACATTTTTTTCTGTACACTTTCGATAATAAATAGACCTTTTTTGTTGCAGTCATTTAGGTAAACCCGTGCTTCATCAAGGGTTAAAATTTATTTTAATTTAACTCTTAAACAGTTTTTATACAGGGTTCTACAAATTGTTCTGCATTGACCCACATGTTTCGGCAAAAGCTAGTGAGCATTATGTTTTTTAATTTTTTAAGTTGTAAATCTTGGCTTATTATTTTATTTATTTATTATTTTTTGGCTACAGATGTGTTTAAAGACTTCGATTTCTGTGTCGGCAGATTTTTTTCTAGTTTCCAAAGATTTAACTTTAGCAATATTAGAAATAGTATGTACTTTTTTCGGGTACTCGTTTGGAGTCCTCTTCCCATGCAAAAGTAATGACTGACGCTTTTTCCCTTTCCGATTAATAATGTTGCTTATTTTTCGCTTATAAATTTTAACACCATGCATTTAATAACTTTTTCGAAGTATCGAATAGGAATATTCCTCTTCGGAAAGCGTAAAAACATATCCTTCAGTCTACAGCTTGTTTACATAAAATATTTCGAAAAAAGAATAAATTTAAAATTTGCAGACAATATTTCGCATTTAAAATAATAAGCTGTTGCCGGAAATTTTTATTCCAACACATTTCCTTTTTTTTAATTCTTTATCGAAGTCATTCTAAAAATGTATAAACATGCCGTATTTATGCTGCTATTTTTTAATATTTGATTAGAAATGTTGCATTAAGCCCTTATAATCGCAGAAAGGACTGAAGCTGTTCATTCAATCAGAATTTGAGCTACAATCTTGTCTGGCAACAAATTACATTATTTTACAGAAATGGCCACTGAAACTCCTTTTGCTTTAGTAGTGTTAGATTATTCGAGCTTCCGTTTAGATTTTATATATTTGATGGATTATTCAAGCTTCGGATTAAGTTTTATATCGTTGATCCACATGAGCGAAATTGTTGTTTCAACAAAAACTCTTCCAAAGTTTTTACGCTTTCGGAAAACTCGAATTTTATTTAATAAAATAATTCAGGTTACCAGTTCGGTATGATGGCTAACGAAGGCTATTCCCATGCCGAAAGATCCCATTTCAAATCCCAAGTAAGCGAGAAATGGATACTTGTAGCATTCTTTATGTAATGGGGATGCTTAAAATCCTACCATTCCGTCATACCGAGTACTTTATATCTGTCGTTCTGTTCTCATTTCCACGAAATAAAGATGTTGGTGGTAGGCAAAGGGGCAAATCGAAATCTTTGGACTTCAACACCCGAAGATTCGCCATCAAAATTAAAATGTACCCGCAAAACCTTCTTATCACTTCAAGTGCCCAAGATTTTAATTCAAAGACAGACACACCTTCACTTCGTTAATGATTATTTATGCTTCTTTATTCTGTCGGCTATGTGGCAAAGCAAAAGGGCGTCTAGAATACTTAAATTTTTTCAATTATATTTAACGTATTGAGCTTGTTTAAAAATATTTTTTATCGAAATCTCGGGAATTAGTTTATAAAATGAATAAATACAAGTATTCTTCGGTTGAGGGGACCCGATTGCCAAATCCTGTTGGTGACGAATTATCGTCCGCCACCCTTTTAGTTCGGGTGCCATTAGTAGAGTCATTAGGTGTTTTGAAGCGGGAGACGTGAAAAATGTGCAGTGGCCTCGCCGGGACTCGAACCCTGGACCTCTCGAATACGCGTCGAATATGCTTCCAATTACACCGCGAAGGCATGTGGAACGAAGGTAGAAAATACCTTATAACCTTTTTGTTTCATTGTACAAAAACTCATGCTCCTTCGGGAACTGCCCACATCAAGCGGGGTAGGGTTGAATCGGATCATTCGGATTATGGCGAAGCATCTAGGTGATTCTTTGCTTAAGGAGAAAATTTTTTGAAAACCTGGCACATAGTCACGTAATACATGAGGAATTCACAAAAATTCTTATTCAGCTAGCCCATTCGCGGCAATTCCCAGGTCAAATTACTAGTATTTCGTTTTATCTGTCGGCCAGTGGTGGGCATGATTAAGAAAGGAAGTTTCTTTACGTTTTTGTAAGGAGTGATGGGGTCCAAATTTACCAGAACATGCTGTATTTTTATTGTAAATGGTAGTAAACTGCAAATTTAGATGGTTTTATAATAAAATGAAAATTTTATTTGGAAAGGTAGCTTTATGCCTAGTATATTTTAAATGCAAATAAGTTGGAAAATCGATATGTTGCTATATTTTGCCATGCCTTGAGTACTAATGCATGTATATGCTTTTTTTAAAGCTGGAGTTCGACAAATGTGTATTGCCCTCGCCGGGACTCGAACCTAAACTTCTCGAATACGCGCCGAGTGTGCTAGCGTTACACCACGCAAGCAAGCGAAAAGGTGTGAGAAAATACCCCCTTTTATAGGGCGCCTGGGGATGATCCATCGTATTCCAGTCACAAATCCTGATAGTCAAGAATTATCATCCACCACCTTTTAGTTTGGGTGCCACTATAGAGCCCTCAGGATTTTTTTTAAGCAAATATGCAATGCCTTCCCCGAAATTCGAACTTGAAACTCTCGAATATGCTCCGAGTGTGCTACCGTTACATCAAGAAGGTATGCATAAAGGTGAGAAAAAAAACCTCATACATCCATATGAAAATATAATATTTGTGTTTAATATTTGTACTATTTCGACTTCCGATATGCAGGTATAAATAAAATTCAAGCCATTATTTCCATATTATATAAAAACGAATTCCTATTTGTAAAATATGTACAGGCTTTGAGACTAGGTAACGAAGTTAGATTCTCAACTTGACTTTTTGGCAATTACTAATAGGCTTTATTTCTCCCAGTAATTTTGGATGTTACGTAGATGAAACTAGATATGAGGTAGAGAACGTATTTATGTGTGTAAAAGGTTGTTTATAGCTATCACAAATGGGAACACAGATGGAAATTCAATGTGTGATGCAAATTTTATAGGTTAAACATGCAACTGTCATTGAAATTCAGAGGGAAATGATAGAAGCTTGTGAGAAAAGGATGATGAATGCGCAGCGCATAAAAGAATTATAAAGAAAGTTATCAAAAGGAAGGACAGGAATCTGTGATTTATCTTCCAAGGATGGAAGGCGAAGTTTTTGAATGCTTCTGAATCAAGGGTTTCAGAAATAATTACGAAGATAAAAAGACAAAAGGTACAACAGTGTGTTGTTTCAGATTTAGGTAACATCATTAATGCAAAAGTAATTACACTAAAACGAAAATATGGTAGGTACTGAAATGTGATTTCCCGAAAAATAAAAAGAGAGCATCTCTCAGCATCTCTGACAAATCTCATGAAATTTATCAGAAAAGGATATAGTTTGTGAAAACCATTTGTATTAGTGAGAGATACGGTTGCTTCATTACGACCCACCACGAAACGCTCATCAGTTTAATTAAAGAATCTTCCACTGCTTCCACCACGCCTTTTAATGAAGCTTATGAAACATCTTACAGCTCAGATATGGTCTCCTTTGCTCTGTTTTACAACTTAGATATGGTCAGATTTTCATTTTTAGCTTTCTTGAAAAACCGGAAGGGCGTTGGTTTCCTGAAAATATTGAGAGCAGAGTACTGTTTGCAATCGGTTAAGAAGTCAAGAAAATAGGTTTTACATGGAAAGAATATTAAAAAAATAATATGATGAGTTAAGTATATTAATATATGTGGGGACTATCTAGAAAAATACTGACCAATATACTTTTTTTTTGTACTGCTGTTTTACTTCTTGTTTTATTTGATTCATTACTATGCAAATAATCCAAACTGAATGATTTGGAGATATCTAAAATTTCTATCATATACTACGAAATACCACTGCATATGCAAAAGTTTGCGTAAGGAGGATGGTTTACATTGAGAATATTTACAAATAAATTTTTGTTTAGGTACGCTGTTAATGCTATCAAGGACTTTTAACGGACTGTCAGGAACCAACCCTCTGTCCTTTTTTTATATGATCCATCGTATTCTTGGAAGAGAATTGATGAAGCTGTTCGTTACAAGTCAGAATAACATCATACAACGCAACGCCAATTCAAGCACTGTTTTTGTAAGCGAAAATTTCGATGATACGCTCAACAGCCAAGATTTATGGGCCCTAAAAATCTCCTGTTACGTTGAGCCGTAAATGCAAGAATCGGAAATTTACGTATTCACCAGCTTCTTCCTTTGCACACTTTTAACCTGCAAATTGCAACAAGTTGATTTGTTGGATTCTGCAACGATAACTCAGTGACTTCCATACTTACGCATTTGGACGCTTGCGTATTTCTACAGGCAAGATGATTTCGGCTACTCTTTAAAGCCCTTTTCTGAACTTGTTGATTGTATAACAGAACAGTTACAGCAGACAACTTTATGATCTCATCCTTGAATACGCTTTTGAAATTCTTTTGAATGAAAATTTTGAAAAAATTAACGAATCTGAGACAGAAAAATTGGGAGTTCAGTAGCCAACCGATCCCTCACACACCCACAAAATTTCGAGAATCCATTTTGCGTTTTCATTGCGTTTAGTAAAGCTTAACATAAATGTTTGTTCATCTTATATCAGTTATATGTGTGTGTGTATCAATTTTTAATTAGCCTGTATGCAGGTTATGCGAAAGAATAGCGTGGCTCATTACGTACATTTTTATGAAGCTTTCTTTTATTTGTATGCTATAAGAGAATGTATTCATTTTTCGATGATTTCCAATTGTCGACAATATTTTGTCTCCTAACTTCTCGAAGAAGTGGGAGTTGCCTTTGCGGGTACGTAAAGCTTCTGATTATATAACTGCAAGAGATTGCATATTATTCTCTGGAAACATCAGGCATTCTGTAACATAATCGCAAACTACATAAATTAAAACTCTGTTAACTGCAGCTATAGGTAATTATAATTACTATCCATTTTCAAATTTTGAATGCTTAATTGTCTTGATTTTTGAGGTAAAAATTGTCACTTATATGAAAAACCTGAAATGATATATAGGTAAAAATATCCTTGATATTATCGTACTCCTAAATTATTTCACACTGCAACAGAGAAAATACATTTAAAACTTCTAAAAATCTAAATACGTGTACGTGTATATGAGATGCTATCGTCATGTGGTGTTTTAAAGCTATTTTATTTTTTACCGTACTGTTTTGAACAACGACGTTTTAAAACTGCAAAGCTTTTCTGCAGTTCAAATCTATATTTGAAATACATGCTTTTATTCTCTACAGTTTAGTTTTATACTGCCGTAATTTATGAACTACGATATTTTACTCTTTTTTCTTTTATTCTACCGTGATGTTCCATACAGCGTTTCATCCATTGCACCTCTGTCTACGATGTTTCAAGTGATAACTGGCAAATGTGGGTTATGATGCAACTGTTTTCTTCAAAATTGAAAAATGTTTAATAAATATATAAAGGTAAGGATTTGCAAAAACTCATTATACACGTTTAATCATACATATTGCTCAAGTAGTGATTATTTCTTTTAAAATAACTGTCTCATTATCTTTAACGTAAATTTTGAAATCACATGCATATAAAAGTGGTAATTTCCGTGTTTAATTTTGCTTTAGTGCATTCTATGCATGTTCATCAAATGAAACTTACGTAAAATTAAATTTCTAAACACCAAAAAAAATGTTAGCTTAACAGAAATTACTCTTTTGTTTTAAATGTAGTTTTTTTTTCTTTCTTGATTTGCTATTACATATTTACTACAGTTCTTGAGACATTACATTATTTCGGAAGCAGGAGTGATGAAAAATGAGCAATGTCTTTGCCGGGAATCAAACTACGGACCTCTCGGTTACGCGTCAAATGTGCTGACCACTACACCACGAAGGCATGCGAAGAAGGCGGGAGAAATACCTTATACAGATTTAAGCTATTTGCCTCATTTTATATGCATTAAAGCAGCAATAAAACTTCTATAACGATCATTACTGAATTTTGTATAAATATATGTAAAAAAATATGCTATATATCGATGCAAAATCAAGCAGATCTTTTTAAAAAGTGTGTTACATTCTTCGCATTTAACTTCACATAAAAATCATTTTTTTAAAAACCTGAAACACGTCATCTTACAAATATTTCAAAAGACATTTCCTTTGCTTTTTCTCTTCGAGCTCCAACTGTTCAACTGTCCTCCTTAATTTACTCTATACTTTCACTTTTTGTTTTTCATCAGTTACAAAATAATTTTGAAGCATAAAAATTTTGAAATAGTTATATCAATTTTGAAAGTTTTCCATATATTACTGCAACAGCATAAATGGAAATTAATCACATTCATCCTAGGTCGGCGTAAAGAACTAAATCCAGTTTCGCAAAACTATTTTTACTTTGCAAAGTTGTTAATTTAATAGCGACATTAATAACCTTGCTAATCCTGAATGGAATAACGATGTGACAGCTAGGATTGCAATTTATGTTGTGTACTTTGAAGTCATTCAACCAATTAACTTCGTTGAGAAAGATGCTCAAGTTCTGCTGTTGGGTATTATATAAAGCATAGGTTTAATTAAAATAACAGTAACCTCTTTTTCCATTTATATCCAGTTTCTATCATATGTCATATATTTTCGAAAAGCATTTTATCAGGAAATATGTTTTATATAAAGAATCCAATTTTTATTGGAAAGCAAATAGAAGCGATATATGAATATGCATAAACCACGAAAGTTAGAACACACTAGTTTCTTAACTCTAAACACAAATGCATTGCTTGGGTTTCTGCTTATACTTCTTCTATAATGAAATCCTTAATAAATAAAACAGAGGAAAAGAAACTGTTCACTTTACACGAAAAAGTTTTAATTATAACAAAACTTTGAATCTCAGAATGTGGAAAATAGCTTGAGATAATTTTAAGGAGTTTATTTAGAAAGTTAAAACATAATGTACATTTGCATTTTGAATTTACTCCTGTAGAGACACTATGATTTTTTGTTAAGCAGGAGACATGAAAATTGAGGAATGCCCTCCCCGGGACTCGAACCTCGGACCTCTCGAATACGCGCCGAGTTTGTGGATGATTACACCACGAAGGCATGCTACAAAGGCGGGAGAAATACCGTATGCACCTTGCACACAAAAAAGGACAGTTTTATATCTCCCGTTCTACTGGACCGATTGGCGAAATTTTTACTTGCGTTTTCCATGCCTCGAAAGCACGTCTTAAGATATATATTATATTGCTACAAATCTTTGTTCTAACACAAATATATTGCCACAAAATCGGACTTTTTCTGGAATAACATACCTTTTTCTTTTCGTATTTCGATTCTACGACTCAAATGCCTAGATATTAAATTTTATAATTTTTAGTCAGAAATTTATGGAAAAATTTTAAAATTTGTCTTGGCGCACTTTTGTTTTCAGTTTATGCCAAGAATAATTCACTTGGAGACTCTCTTAATTTATAGCAACCCAATTTTCACTCCTTTTTTTTCCTTGTACACAAGAGGAAAAAATGTCATCGTTCATACTTTCAATAATTTTAACAAAGTTCGTTAACCTAATTTTGGTGTTATTATCGCTTATAACAAATATGCCAAATTTCAAAACGGGCCAAAATGTAAATTCATGTATATCTTAGGAAATTTTGAATAAAAAACTCAAATACTTTATGCAGGTATGCTTAGAAATCATATACTTTTTGCAGGTATGCTTAGAAATCATCTACTTTAAGAAACGATGGTAAAAATTTTATAGGTTATAATTCAAAATTTTTTTCCAAAAATTTATAACAATTATTTCAAAATACAAATTTTATAAATAAATCATAAAAAATAGGAAAATTTTATTTGGAATGAACTTAAATTTCAAAATATAAAAAAGAAGAAGCAAATGAGTTTAATAAAAAAGGAGATATTAATAAATATAAACCAAATTCAATTAAGATGGAGGAGCTAAAACTTTGAGAGCTAATTTTTGAAAAACTAGGCACTTAGGCATAATTTGAGGCGTAGAATCGAAATGTGGAACAAAATTGGTGTGTTATTTCAGAAAAACTACCTACGTCGAGCTTTTGAGATATAGAAAACGCAAGTTAAATTTAGACAAACGGTCTAGTAGAACGGGAGATATAGAACTGTCCCAATTTTTTGTGCAAGGTGTACATAAATTTCAAAAGTTGCTCCTTTAAATTTAAATTCCAATAATTTAAAATTATGCCATGCCATAATTTCTCAACCTAGATTAACTATTAGATCTTAACTACTGATGAGTCTTTCCTTTCTTTGAAAATTATTTATAAATATTCTATTTACACAAGTCGCAATGTTTCTTTTTTACAATAATTTTAGCAGAACCTGAAATTTTTTTTCTATTACACAAAGCCTTTTTCGGAATACCGCGATACTTTATAAATGAGTCGCGAAATAAAAGTCTTGTGAAAGAAAGTGCCAGTCAAAAGCTGCCTTAGGATATTGCCAGCAAGCGCACTGTAAAAAATTTTAGTCCAACGTTACACCATTTAATGGTTCAAAATCAAAGATAGTACC
>KL813196.1:0-15266 GCA_000611955.2 Stegodyphus mimosarum
CAAAATAAAAAAATTCTGATATTTATTTATTTATTTAATTTTGCTGATTTGCTCTCGCACTGTTTATGGTTTTATGATCTTATCTGATGTCGTTTGAAAAAAAAATGTATGAATATGTTTGGATACCGCAATACTCTATGTTACCTTACTTAATATATACTTTTGTTTGGACACAATCGTATTTAGGACATTTTCTTACTTCTTTTCCTTTTCTTTCTATAGGCCCTTGTTATTTTTTTTTCCTCTCCATTACTTTTGGGCCATTTATTTTTAATTTTATTTTGTCCCATATTTTTTTCCTGGCCTTTAGAACTCGTATAAAATATACGAAATTCCTTTTTTACTCTCCTCTGAAATACGAAATTGCCCATTTTCTATATACCTTTCCTTCGCACCCTAGCTTAATTTTTCGCCCATCTGTGCAGAAAGACTTAGCGGGTGCAAAACAAGACATTTGTCTTCTTTGTCTGTCTGTCTGTCACTTCTTCATATTACTAACTAGTAATATATAACCTATATAAGTACTAACAATTTATATATGTGGATAAATTATTATTAGCTAGCCCTCCAAGGAATTCGGGAGGACAGAGAAAAGAGATAAAATAATTAAAAAAAAAATTCGCTCACAGGTGGGAGACAATTTTTCCGAATTTGAAGGATCTTTAGTGTCCAATCCAATATGCTCGGAAATGAGCAAAGACCATTTTTTCTGGCAATGACACTTTCAGAAGAATCCATTATTATTTGGGATCACAGGTGCAGGGTACTAGGACAAATACTTCTTCAATCAGCCAGGACCCGCCTTAAATATGGTCATCAGGTTGGAGACAATTTTTCGGAATTGAAGGATGACATATCGTTGAAAAACACTAATGAAGTAGTCACTAAAATCAGGAATTCAGAAGTAATGCTGGTAGAAAAGTCGACGGAGACTGCACGACCGGAAGGCTGGTAACTTCAGCTACGAGGAGAGAAGGCGAGCCTCTGAAATTCCTGGAATAGCAACTTTCAGAATGCCCATTTTTGGATGCAAAAAAGATCGTCGTACAAATTTTCCTCCTCTAGCCGGACAAACCATAAAAACATAGCCGCGGTAGCTCAAACCAGCAGCAGAGCAAACGCTCCACAATCTCTTTTTAATACTTTACATCTTTAAAACTCAAATCAGTGTCAAAAGGTCTTCGGAAAAATAGTCTTTAAAATTCACACTACATTTTTAATCTTCTAGCAGTAAAACGCTGTTTTAGTAGCCAAGGTAACGCATCCCAGGCCCACTTGCGCAAAGAGCCGGAGGGCAAGCCCCGCAATCGGGCAAACGTCCCACGAACGTTCATAAGAAACTACATTCTGCAACTCCAACCTCTCTGTCTTTAACACACTTACAAGTTCCAAAGAAGTTTCGGTTTCTCCACTCACTAAAAACTATAGGCTCGAAAATTACGCATAAAATTAAACTTCACCAACCCGATAATTTCTCTTTTTTTATTTAGCTGACAAAACTACACCCTCTCAAACGAATCAAAATAGACACTATGTACCTAGAAACTGTTGATAGCTGTACCCAGAAGCATGAAAAAACCAAATTCGACCTCCAACTAACAAGCGTAAAATCGAGATAAGAATCAAACTTCCCTTAAGATGAAATTTTACAGACACCCTTTTCTTCCGAAAGAAACTCATCTATTCAATATTAGCAGCATTCACCGAGAAAGTGAATGCAAGACGCCAATTAAAACCTCCTTTTACCACCCAGTAAACAAATCTTTCTTCAATGGACTATCAAAAACACTTATTTTTATATGTAAATGACTATAAACTTCATCATTTCTTAATGGAGCTTGACATTTGATGGTGTTTGAATCATTATAAAGTTTGTAGCCTCAGAGAGAAATTCTTAGAAATTATCTTCATCACTGATTGTCAATGCTGTCAGTCAGTTTGGACCTTTATTTATTTTGTGGAGTTCTTATACGACCCAGTAAGACATCCTGAAACGAGCCTGCATAAAAGGGGCAATTTATCCCCTGTGCCAAGGCAAGCGAACAGTAGTGGAAAGCAAGTAAGGTTAGTCAACCCCCCCCCCCGCATATTTAGAGACTATTGGTTTGCAGACGCAGGAACCTCGGAGACAGGGTCACCGGAGCTTGTCAGTGACGCCTGGAGTCCCTGTATTGTTCTCACTCAGTGGCGTAGATTTTTTGCCGTCCACTCAGTGGCCTAGATGTGGTGAACTAAAAAAAAAGGTTCTACACTATTTATAACTTAATAATAAATACGGAATATGTATTTACCTACCTAACCTTACTTAAAAAAAAACTTACTCTTTTAAAAACGCGTTTGAAATGAAAAGCTATGTTGAAATAGCCACAAATATAATGATTTCAAATAATGCATTTCTTATGAAAGAATTCAATAATATAATAATATAATAATTTTTGCACTGCGAATAATCACTTTGTTTGAGAACGCATTTGTTTGTGAAAAGTTTTTTTAGAGCTGAAAATTATTGAATAAAGGTCCAAACTGACTGACAGCATTGACAATCAGTGATGAAGATAATTTCTAAGAATTTCTCTCTGAGGCTACAAACTTTATCATGATTCAAACACCATCAAATGTCAAGCTCCATTAAGAAATGATGAAGTTTATAGTCATTTACATATAAAAATAAGTGTTTTTGATAGTCCATTGAAAAAAGATTTAATAAATAAAAGAAAGAGACGAGGATGTTCTTATGTATTCTGAAATATTTTCAAACTTGATAAATTTTCTGTGAAAACTTTTGAAAATCTTTATAATTTGTTTATTTTTAGTTTAATTTAAAGTAAGCTTTTTAATAATTAATTGACCATCTTTTAAGTTATTTGAAAAGAATGTCGGTCTAAAAACTTAATATTTAGCTATTAGTTTATTTGAATTACAATGTAAGAATAAAAATGTCTAACAGGTAGACATTTTGATTGGTTACAGTAGTAACCAATAAAAATTTAGATTAGATTCTAGATAAATATAAATATGAATTTTCTCCTTAGCAATATTATTACTATTGCTTCAAATTTAGATTATATTGTAGACTTCAGACAGTAGATAAATACCAATATGAATTTTTCCTTTGCAATATTATTACTATGATTTCTGTATGTTTTGATAATTCTTAATTTGTATAAGTATAGGGGACACCATTTATTTACCAAGCAGTGATGCATGTACTGTGTTCATATACTAACTATGAGAAACATTTATTGAGAAAAATTTACATTGATTTAAAATATTTTTTATTTCATAAATAAATTTATTTTGTAGAAAAATAAAAAAAAGGAAAGAAAAAAATCTGGCCTGTCAACAGTTTTCAGACTGTGCATGTGAACTGCACACAGTTTGAATTGGAGATAAAATACAGAAAATATTTTTAATACAAAATTTGTCATTTTGTAAGTGGGATATTTTCAGATAAATGGCTCTTGATATTTTTTTTTCTTTCAAAGATAGTGCCAAAACACTTGGATTCCAACAGGGACAATTTTACATCATCCAGTTGCTAAATTATGTATTCTGCATGTTTGCAATTTCAATGATTTTATTTCCTATAGTGACAACAGAGTTGCAAACAATCGCATGATTTTTTATGCAGGTGGTTACCTTTTTTCCCATAATAAGATTGTGGTAGTGACATAGCAGGAAAACAATTCAATTCTAATTTTATCCAGTTTATGTAATTTCATTCCTTTACATCACTGCTGTGATTGCAACATTGCTTGATAATGTACAGACTTGTGTATGAGTCACCGACAGCTAGTTATATGAAAAGTGCCATGGAACATCTGAAGATTTATCCCCCCTTACATATTTTAACTATGCTTTAGAACTCTTTCAGTATTAGCCAAGGCATTAAGTTAAATGTATTTTATAAAATGCAACTTAAAAGACATCCAATTTTTAATCTAGGAATTCAATTTGATCAATAATTTAGTTAGCCTACTTTTTAATTCAGTAATCTAATTTTACTACATGAATGTAAAAATATAATTTAAAATACTGTGCATATAGTGTTTAAATAAAAGAAAAAATTAGAAAAAATATTTAGCATTCTTCATTAACATCCTGACACTTTACACTGCACAAAAATGTTGGTGCATCTTCTGATGCACATAGTATCTTTAATGATAAATAAAGCTTTAGGACAAATCTGAATACTTACTTAAATGCAAAATTCATACAATAAATTACAAATAAAAAAATGGAAATTGGATTTTGTCACAATTTCAGATTACACAAGAAGCTGCTGACTTTGTTTGTTAAAAACCTTTGTGTCTTCTGTTACAATCCATTCCACATGAAATAAATTGAGTAGAAATTAGGTGGCGATGGGAAGTTTTCTTGATATATTTATTTTACCATTTTACGCTTGCAAATACTGCTCTTCATTTAAAAAAATTAACACTCATCAAAAATGTAAATAAAAAAAAATCTGAAAGCTTTCAGATTTTATATTACACCCAAAGGCCTTTTTTTAATGTTTTGTGCATTATCTTTCTTTATTAAATATCATGTTCTTTGCACTTAAACCATAAAATTCAATTCAACAACAATATCACAGAATAATTTAAAAAGAACATATCTTTAGAATTTCCAATACAAAGTCTTGCACGATGGAGATAAAAAATTTTTTCCGTACAGTGTTCCCATTGCTTGCTTTGAAATTGTTGAGTTTCTTAATCAAATACTCATAAATGTTTCACAAAACATGAAATGGATAATAAAATGAATTCCTAATTTGGGCTTCTAGATTCCCATATTCAAGTGGAGATGTACGTTATTTAAAATTTGATGGCTCTAGGTATTGTTGTTTTATCTCAGTACTATAAATACACATACATGCAGATTCTTCATTATTTAATTTTCTCAAATATAATATAGGCGATAATATCTGGTGGCAATAAATTCAAAAGTAATTCAGACTTATAAAGTTTTCAACACAAAATGACAAATACGAAATTAATAGCCTTTCTGGACTAACGCCTTTTGGACTAAATATATCCAAATGAAAATTATTAGACTGAGATTCATTCACCCGATTTATTTGCACTGATATTACATTGCAAGTACTCAGTTTTTGAAATAAACAGGTTACCACGTCTAGCATCCCATTAACCAAAAGGAAATATAACACTCAACACATAAATAAAAATAATTTTAAAGTTAAATGCAGAAAGCTTGGAAAAAATTCAAAAGTAATTACAATTTTTTTTTTTTTACTTCATTATGCACTTTTCATCCATATACGAGGTGTTAAATGCATTTGATATGAAACCACTGATTGAACTCAAGAAATGATACAAAGTGGTACAAATACAGAATTTTGCATTAAAACAAAGTGAAACACTGTATAATTACAGTTCAAGGCAAAATGTAAAATATGCAGTTTAAGGATATTTGGTAAAATCCCAAAAACCTTTTGGGTTGGGAAAAAAGGGGGGATTGCTAAACATTTTCAAAATAAGTAGAACAACAAAAAGGATAAAAGCTGAATGGGAATATTTTAAAATGATTAAATTATATCATTTTAAATATTGCTGGATTTCTACTTAATTGCATACAAATATACTTTTTTTTTAGATTTGTATAAATATTTTAACTGAAATCAAATTACAAAGTAATTAATTTCACATATCACATCTTCATATTTCTTTAAATACTTAAATAATGATTTCTATTACACATGCCATTAATTATGAACTAGTATAATTATATCTGAACATATAATCATCAGTGATACCGAAAGGCTAAATTTAGATACCATCATTTTTTAACTTTGCAAGAAATTACAAATTAAGAATACTCTTAATTTGAGAATCTTTTTAGTATACCTATGTATTATTGCAACCACCTTACTGCAGGTTGCCAGATTTTCAAAGTGATCCAAACTCTAGCAAACATGTATATTATGATTCTTCAGTCAAGCAATATCATCATTTTTGTATGCATTGCCATTCCTCTTATTCCAAGTTCCAATGATTTTTATGAACAAATCATGATGCTCTTTGTCTTAAAACTGATTTTAAAATATGTGCCTGTAGATTCTACAGTAATTGGAGAAACTGTAGTAAACATTCTGCAGAAATTACAAAATTTTCCTGTAAAAAACCTCTAAAGGGAAGGAATGGAGGTACATTTTGTTAATAGTCACTATTGTCAAGGTTTGTGCAATGCAGTCTCTGGTTTTTTTCAAAGAGCAAAAAATCGTTGTGCATTTGACAAGAACAGCTAAAAGAAAAATACACAAAACCTTGGAAGATGAATGTAATTTTTTCCCTTTTTAATGGTTTAAGTAATCGTTATTAAAAATTTTGTTTTAAATTGCTGATGACTATTGATAGTGTAGGAATCTTTTTCAAAGCATTTCCAAAAACCACCAACTTGCATGCAATTTGTAACTTTCTCCTTTTCATCTCTAAAAAATTGCCAAAATTATAATGTAAGTTAATACATAAGTACCCTTTTGTTTTTCATGATTTAAATTTGGATACTGGTGCACTTATGGAACATTTTAAATCTTATACTTAGTCTTGTGCCATATCGTTCAGCATGCATAATCAACAAAATACCTCCTCATAACTTGCAAGTCTCTGACTGATCAAACCTTTTCTGTTGCATGTTCAAAGCTTTTAATTTTACACGTTTATATCAGCGTGGTCAAATTCCTATTCAAAATCAGTTCTTTGGCTCACATCAACAGAGCCATCAAGCTCATGTGTGTTTCTCAAGTCCAGAATTTTGCTGATGCAAACAAGTCTATAGAACAGTTTAATGGCAGATAAACTGCTGCCCACAGAAGACTTATGGAAAGAAAAAAAAATCATTCTAATGGATTACATGCTTCATATAATATGAATTTAAAATTTTAGCTAACAACTAAACTAACATATTTTTAAAGTATAAAGTACTGATAAATTAAAATAAAAGGTTATGCATTATAATAATTGGTACATTGTACAAAATTTAAATTATGATAAAGTCAATAAGTTTATGTATAAAGCAAACCTAAATAAAAGTGAGTTTTGAAATCAGACTCTTCATTATTGTTGCCAACTGTGTTAACATTAGTTATATTACCATACTCAGTCACATATTTTTCTGCGTTGCATAACTTTCAAATTAGTATACACCTCTGAAATTTTTTAAAGTATCTATGGAATTTTCACGTACATACTTAAATAATTTAATTAATTGTCTACATAATTCTTCTTCAAGGCATCTGGAAAGCCAGTCCCCTAAATTTCAAAATGAATTCATCCATATAGCATTTGTTTCATTTTCCTAAATGATTTGCTTGTGGATTAAGGGTAGGTGGTCTAACAGTGAGGGGCTTCAAGAAAAAGGGGATAACTAACGGTCTTGATAGTTCTGGAGACCATTGCCTGTGTCATGATGGAATGATTGGTGATGAAGTTGATGGCTAATACTTGCAAGCTTTAGTAGAGAACAATACCATCAGCATTATATAATTTGAGACTTAGGAGGAGATAACAATGAAAGGAACGAGAGTCAGGATACAGACCATTAGAAATAAAGCTATGGTAAATAAATACACTATTGGATTATTAATATTATTTTAATATACGTTTCTTTTAAATTATTAACACTGCAAAACTAACTGGTAATTTATCCATGAGTATTTTTCATTTGCTATGTTCTTGTGGCAACTAAATCCCTAAGAAACGAAATAATGTTTGATAAAATTATGAAAAAGCGGGCAAAATATCAGAGTGCATAATAGTATATTTACCTACCAAGACGTTTTTAAAATATCCCCATTTTATTGATCCTGGTGAAATGGAAACAATATGTATGCTAGCCCTAACCGAAAACAATATTCATTTACAACTTTTTTCAAGTAACATGAAAAATGAATTATTATTATTGTTATTTTCAATTCTGGAGCACTGTACAAACATCTAAGACGAACTTCCAGTTACTCAAAAACCTATGCTAATTTACTTACTTCTGATGAGATTTTTTGTTCAAAAATTAAAGAAAAGTACCCCAACTAATGATGTTTAAAGGGTGCTAAAAGAATATTTACATTTGATTTGAATGTGTGAATATTTGCGGCACTTTCTGAATTTGCCCAACCCTCTCAAAAATTCAGCAATTGTTGGGGACAATTTTTCCCTCAGCTAAGATGCAAAATACAACAGCCATTTTGAAAAATGGTGGCACAGTAATAATTATATAAAACAGCAACCATTTACAAAATTAATACTATATAAAAAATCCATAATAATCAGATACACCTTTTTTTTTCTACTCTACTGCTTATGCAACAGCAATCTGCTTTGGCTTAAAAATACAGCAGACAATTCCAAGAACTTGGCATTGTGCAGAATAGCACACTTTGTTATTACCCCATACCGTTATATGTTTGCATTTAAAAAAAATCTGAAAATTGAAACCAACTTGTACTGCACTTGCTGTTGTTTTCTCATTTTCACAGCAATCTGTTTTCATTTAAAGAAATATCACAGAATGGACAAATTTGTGGCATCTGCATACAAATCCAATCATTTACAAAATAGTACCACTTCATGGAATGTGAATTTTTACACTCTCTACTATCAGGCAAATGTCATATTTCTGAAATTCAACAGCCCATTTACAAAACATTCTTTTTATAATTCCATAGAAGATAAAAATTTGCTAACTAATCAAACACTAATCAAAAGAATTACTGATTAAAAAAAAGGATGTTTAAGTTAAAAATCCAAACACACAGTTATATTCTGCATACATCTATATACTTGGGTGGCCACAAAAATATCTGTTTGCTATATTATGCGTTGTCTAGCTTGGCACCATAGACTGTAGCCTTTTGAATTCTTTTCAGGTTTGAGAAGATAATCAGAAAGTGCCATATTTATTGAATACATAGATATGTTTTGAATTCAATTAAGGAACCAAATTAAAAAAAAGTATACTATTATTTGAACTACAACCTTAATTTACTTGGATAGCAGCCAGGAACTAGAAATACACTGCTGATAAGATCATACATCATTTTACTTTTCTAACAGCACTGAAGCAATTGCAGAAGATAAACGTAGAATAATCTGCATGTGCAATACGAAAAAAAGGAAAGGAAAATAGGTTGCTATAAATTAAGAATTTCGCTAAGTAAATTATTCTTGGCATAACTTGAAAAAAATGCACCAAGATAAATTTTTGAATTTCTCAGTAAATTCAGCACCGAATTTTACAAAATTCAATATTTAGGCATAATTTGAGTCATAGAATCGAAATATGGAAAAATATTGACATTTCAGAAAAATTTCGATTTTGTGTCAAAATACTTATGTTAGGAAGACGCTATATATAAATCTAATATATATCCATACATAGCATTGCCATCCTTGTTTGATAGATCTCATAAACCCAAGATAGAAAAATATACTCTGTAAAAAGAATTCAATCTTAAAATTGCTGCTTGAAGGAATACTTAAAATTTTTGACATCATATGGTTGCAGTAATCATTAATCTGTGTTCTGGTACTAATTTGGGAACCAAAAGTGCGCTAGGGCAAATTTTTAAATTTCTGCTTAAGTTTCTCACCAAATTTTACAAAATTTAATATTTGGATGAATTTGAGTGGTAGAATTGAAATATCAAAAAAATTGATATGCCATTTAAGACAAAGTCCGATTTTGGATCAGAATACATATGGTATACTTACCTATACCCACCTGTACCTAATAATATACGTACCTATACATAGTCCTTATGTATAAATCTAATATATACTCTCAGTCAAGCTTTTAAGACCTGAAAATGCAAGTTTAAATTTCATAAACGTACCCACTATAATGTAAGATACAGAACTGTCGCTTGTCTTTTTTTTTCGGGGGAGGGGGAAAGTGTACCTGGATCATAAGACCCGCTGGTACAATGGCTAGCATATTGTTCAGCAGCACTGCAGGTTTGTGTTCGATTCCCAGTTTGGGTAAGTTGTTTCAGCCTTTCATCCCTTGAGCGGATCAATAAAATGAGTATGAAGTTTACTTGGAGATCAACATTGGAGGGCTCGTGTAACAAGCTGACCACTTGTTCAGAGCATATGGTCATGCATTGTGGATCACAAGGTCAGGAAAGCAGATACTGCAGAAGAGCAGGAAATGGCCCACGACAGCTGTCACATCACTGAGTTTAGTTTTTAAATCTTTAAAAAGCTAAATTCTTTCATATACTACTTTTTCTCCTAGCTTTAATTCGTATGCACTGTAGCATGCTCAATCAGCTAAGTTTGATTTATATTTGTTTAATATCATGCGTTTTATACAAACTTTATGACTAATATCATGTTTAACCAGTTAATTTTTCATTTACATACGCTTAGTATTAGGTTTTCTTTCGCATTAATGTAAATTTAACGGTTGGAATGCGCTTTAGCCCACTGCTTGGTGGCGACTGTTTTTGAATGAGCAATAAACGCGCCAACATGGGTAACTCCGTATATCCGCCAACATGGCTGACTGTTTGTACGTTGCCTACATTGTGCAATTCGCTGAAGTTTTTTTAAGTTTAAAAGGAACGCTGTGCACATGGCATTTTCTTGTAATTTATTTTCGTTATTTTAGCTTATTTTGTTCATTTGTGTACGTTGCCTACATTGTGCATTTTGCAGATTTTTTTTTTTAAGTTAAAACGGAACGGTGTGTACATGGTATCGTTTGTAATTTTAATGCCCTTTTAAAAAAAATTCCTTCTTTCTTCGATGCCATTTTGGTTACGCTTTCGCGGAGCGTGTCGGGAAGGTTATGTAATGGCATAAAATGTGTAAGTATTACAACATAAAATGTAAATAATTAATTTAAACCTAACTCACAAATATTATTAAATAATGTTCGTTTTGCATATTATTTTATTATTTTTTTGTGGCAACAGTTTCCATACTACTAATTTATGCTTTAGAATTCTATGTTTTGTTTACAATAGGTTTTCACGGAGCGTGTCGGGAAGGTTGCAATTGCAAAGACGTTTCGCAGAAACGGGCTGAATTGGTGATTTTCAAAACATCGCCAAGCAGTGGGCTAAAGTGCATTTTCACCTTTAACATACATATATATAGTGTCACGCTATTTTTCCTAAATACCAGGTTTAAAAATCTATGCTTGAATTATATATGCTTAATATTCTACAATTTCTGCTGACTTTATGCTTAAGTATCACATTTAAAACCATTGCCGATTAGCTGTTGGCATGTTTGATGAGTAAAAAATGCAATGTAACCTACGTGTTTTGTGCAATAGTAAAACCAAGAAAAGCATTTTGGCATTAATGTTGTTAACAGAGATTAATGCAATTTCTCTTAAGTTCGGATGCAGATTAAAGTTACACCACATGCTGTATTAGTCTTATGACCATATTGCTTTTAGATTTAATTAATGAGAATATCAGTTAAACTGCATGTATGAATTTTAAAAGTTGCTGAATAAACATTATTATATCTATGTTTAATACACTAAATATTAAAAAAATTGCACCTGAATTTATTTAATTATCAAAGTGTATGTAAAACCCATAATCTACATTTTATATATTTAGTAATTAGCATTTGTTTTTAGCCTTAACAACTTTTCAAGTACGGAAATGAAATGTCTAAAATATTAAGAAAATGTTAAAGTTCCTTAATTAAATAGCTTGATGATTTCAATATTTTTTTGCTGTTCCACTCTTTCGACAAGCAAATAATTTATTACAAAGTATTTATAGTTATAATTTGAAAATGGGCATATTTATAAAATTTATCAAATAAATTGAATAAGAAACTTAGGACAGTTTTGAATAAATATTTAAAATGGATTTTTTTACCTCCATCAAAATGTTTCTCAAATGATTCATTTTTCCAAATCTCTTCCTACGTAATTTATACACATGCAGTTCCTCTACTTGGTATGTCCAAGATTTAAGTGAAAATACTTAAGATATTACTCTTTTCTGATGTAACATGAGGTAACCTTTTGTTGTTTTTGTGAAAGTTATGAACTAATTGAAAAATATATTTGATACTGTAGACGGGTAGCGATGGTCCTCAGCGTGTGTTCATTATAGATGAAAATACCTAATAGGCTATTTCATTACATGCACAATCCATCATGAAACATAAAGCTATCATTCATCTCAGCATTAAACTCATAAAAACCCAAATTTAACACTAAAGACGTATAAGTTACAGTAGAGATATGAGTGAAATATCCACATTTCAGGATTTCATTATTAGAAGTATTTTAAAGTGGTAACAAGTACATATCCTCATAGTGCATTTTGGTACGTGAAAATACTTACAAATAAGTGAAAAGTAACACGTCAAACAAAAAATGTCCTGAAATCCATTTATATATAGCTACTTTAATGGGGAAGGGGGAATTATTTGTCAAGAAGCATTATTTTTACTTGGAATAGCAAAAGTTCCTTCAAGTCACTATTCCTTTAAAATGACATGAGATTTACTTTTCATTTATAAAGTTTTTAATTTTTTGCAGAAAGAAATAAATGTCTTATTATTTACTTTGATCAAAAAACAATTTACATCTCTCACACAGGGTCAGTTGTCAGCTTTATACCAGCCAGTATAATGCCTTCAAATCCTAAATCATGCCGTGAGAACATCTCAATACTTTATGAAGTTTACCTTCCTAAACTCTGTCCCCAGAATGAATGAACATACCTTGGCTTGAATTAATGAGGCTCCTTTGCTGCATGGACAATACCTTACTGAGCTGATAAGTAATTATTAGTATTACTATTAATTTAACACGTCCTCAAACATGAGGCTTCTCTTCAGCGTACAAAAACATGTTTTGACATAATCTTCTACATATATGACTGTCCTCTGTTCTTACAGATACTTAAATAACTCTTTGAAGTATACAACTTTTGAGATACCTCACACAAAATGTTTCTCTGATGTATGAATATGCTTGTTCAAATTAGACTTCCTCTTAATCGCTTATTAAATAGTTGACACAGATGAGATTTCTGTCCAGCGTAAATAATCATAAAATAATTTAAACTATCTTCTTGACTAAATAACTTTCAACATATTTTATATGCATGAGGTTTCTTCTAAGTATATTAGCATACGTTCATGTAAGCTACACTTTGACACTCATTCTCTCCGGTATGAATAAGCACATGCTTGTTTAAACCACTCTTAGGACTAAATGACTTATTACATACTACACACTCTTAAGGTTTCCCTCCTGTGAATACGCATATGATTCTTTAAATAACTCTTTCGACTAAATGAGTTCTTACATACTTCACACACATAAGGTTTTTCTCCTGTGTGAATACGCATATGATTTGTTAAATTAGCCTTACAACTAAATGAGTTCTTACACACTTCACAAACATAAGGTTTTTCTCCCTTGTGAGAACACATATGCTGTTTTAATTTAGACTTTTCTCTGAATGATTTATTACATAATTCACATACATGAGGTTTCTCCCCTGTGTGAATCATCTTATGCCTCTTTAATGTACAATTCCCAGCAAATGATTTCTCACATATTTCACATTTATGAGATTTCTCTCTTGTGTGAACAAGCATATGCTCCTTTAAATACGATTTATAAGTAAATGACTTCTTACATACTTCACACATATAAGGTTTTTCTCCTGTGTGGGAACGCATATGTTGCTTTAATGTCGCGTTTTGACTAAATGATTTCTTACATACTTCACACGCATAAGGTTTCTCTCCTGTGTGAACAATCACATGCCTGTTCAAAGTACTCCAATCACTAAATGACTTCTTACATACTTCACACTCATAAGGTCTCTCTTGCGTATGAAAACGCATATGCGACTTTAAAGTAGAATTTTTACTAAATGGCTTCTTACATACTTCACACATATAAGGTGTCTCTCCTGTGTGAATAAGCACATGCTTGTTTAAACTACTCTTTTGACTAAATGACTTGTTACATATTTCACAGACGTAAGGTTCTTCTCCTGTGTGAATAAGCATATGCTTGTGTAAACTACTCTTTTGACTAAATGACTTGTTACACACCTCACAAACATAAGGTTTGTCTCTTGTGTGAATACGCATATGCCGCTTTAAAGTCCCATTTTGACTAAACGATGCCTGACATACTTGACACATATAAGGTTTCTCTCCTGTGTGAATAAGCATATGCCTACTTAAATGAATCTTTTGACTAAATGCCATCTTACATACTTCACACACATAAGGTTTCTCTCCTATGTGACTACGCATATGATCATTTAAACGACACCTGTGACTAAATGACTTCTTACATATTTCACACACATAAGGTTTCTCTTGTGTGTGAATAAGCACATGGATGTTTAAATTAGACTTCTGACTAAATGACTTCGTACATACTTCACACACATAAGGTTTCTCCAGTGTGTGAATAAGCACATCCTTCTTTAAACTACACTTGTTACTAAATGACTTCTTACATGCTTCACTCTCATAAGGTTTCTCTCCTGTGTGAATAAGCATATGTGTATTTAAATGACTCTTTCGACTAAACGACTTCTTACATACTTCACACACGTACGGTTTCTCTCCTGTGTGAATAAGCATATGATTGTTTAAACTAGACTTGCGAGTAAATATTTTCTTACATATTTCACAGATATGAGGTTTCTCTTTTGCATTAAAAACCATATGCTTGTTTAAAATACTGTCTCGCATGAAAAATTGTGTCAAAACTGCATGCACATGAGATTTTTCTTCTGTATGGCTATGCATACCCTCTTTTAAAATACTGCCTCTTTCAGATGATTTGTTGATAACCCCTAAATATGAATTTTTCTATCATATAACTTGCTGCATACCTCAGGATGAGTCGGTTCACTGAAATTTTATCCAAAGCATTTCTCAAATGGTTCACTCTAGATTTCCGTCTCTTGTGAAAATGCATGCCATAATCCTTTATAAAAATATCAAAAGATATTATGCTTGAGACTTAATTTGGTATATCAAATATGCGTGCTTTCCTGTCTAACATCACTTAATTAATCATATATTTCACAGAAATATGATTTTTCGTGCGATCGCATATACATTATTAGAATAATGACGTTATGCCATATATGCCCACATTATTACATGAAATTTTGATTTTTCTACAGTTGTTTAGTTAACCAGTCTTTAATTGCTTATAGATGTTGGTTACTTTAAGGGGGATTGTTGACAAATGTCTTCCTATTCTTTTAACATTAACAAATTTAGAGA
>KK113833.1:4948-22891 GCA_000611955.2 Stegodyphus mimosarum
AGTGTGATTAGTTGTGAGAAGTGTGAGAATAGCTGCTTACTGTAAGTGCTAAGCTATGCGAGAGTTTTGTGAACGGAAAGCAATCGAGATAGTGCTTTGCCGTGAAGCTATCTTTACAGTATATCTTGACAGTGTATTGGTGATTGTTCCACGGTGTTTATTATAAGTTTAGTGTTGCCGTGAAGCTACCTGTACAGTTACAGCCTGAAGCTGTGTTGCTGATTGTTTCAGCGTATTTATTGTAGATTTTCGACGATTTTAAAGGTAATTTTGGAACTGTGCTGTAAATAGTGATTCTTGTAAATAAATTGGGCTTTTTACTGTTCTGCATCGTGTTTTCATCGGATACTCTCAAATCTACGAACCCGTATAAACGCAACAATATATATGTGTGTGTGTGTTATATGCATATATGTTATATATATAGTGTATACGGTATTTTACAGACTGTAAGACGCACCTTAATTGTTAAGCAATTCTTTTAAAAAGTAACATATTTATTATTAGATTGCAAAGCTAGACTAAAAAATTTCTTAGTTGATGAAACCGAAATGACCTTGAAAATCGTCATCTGAACATTTTTCTTCTTCTTCTTCCTCTTCATCATCATTGTTGTCCCCTTCATATATAAGATAGTCTTCGCTGTCATCGAAAGCGTTGCTTATGCCGCACTTCTTGAAAGATTTAACAATATCTTCTCTCAGTACAGACGACTGTTTTATCCACTAACACGCTTGTTTGGTTGTAGGTCGTTTTAAATCACCCTTCGGCTTGAATTCATGTTGGGTTTAAATCAAACACTCGACATTTTCATATTAATTTCCAGTATAAGACGTACCTGAATTTTGGAGGCAATTTTTTGAAGAAAAAAAAAGTGCGACTTATAGTCCGTAAAATACAGTATATATATATATATATATATATTAGTTTTTAAATTTCTAGCTGGCGTCTTTAAAATATATATAAAGTATATCGCTGCCAGTTTTGCGAATTAAAGGATGGAAGTTTTTGTTAGTAAAGCAGTGGCCATCAAATTGTATTACGCGGAACCGAAGGACGCAAAACATCTAGAAATTCTGCAAGTCGAAAAACGAAATTAATAAGTTTTGTTTTACTATGTGAAAGACAAATGATGTCTAAATCTAAATGATATTTTTTATCTCTATTGTTGTTGTTATCTAAAATAATTGCAGTAGATTTGTTTTAACAAGTAAAATTATGATGAAATGGCGATTTTCTTCGCATTTTGAACATAAAGGGAGCCCTACTGATATATTTTCAATGCTTTTTAACACTTACTTTTTGAAGATGCTAGAAGGTTCATACGGAACAAAAGGTGTTTTATAGGTTCCCTGAGTATATGAAATTTGAACTGTTCTGAAGCATGGTGAATATTCCGATTTATTAATGCAAAGGGGCAGTTTGCCCAGAAGGACTATTAATTTCGTTTTGGCATTTTGCGTCGATTCACTAAAAGCGTTGTTTCACTTTTCAAGTTGTTGCCACCAAATATTACCGCCCTGTTTTATATTTAAAGAAATTAAATAATGAAGAATACGTATGAATGTTTGTATGTTTCTCCCATTTTGATAAAACAACGGTACCTAGAGCCATCAAATTTTGAATATTGAACGCTTCCAGCTGAATATGGACATCTGGAAGCCCAAATTGGAAATTTGGAATTTGTTTTATTATCAATTTTATATTTTGTAAAACTTTAACGAATTTTTGATTAACAAACTCAAGGATTTCAAAGCAAGCAATGGCAACGTTGTACAGAAAAAAAAAACAATTTTATCTCCAGTGCACGAGACTGTATAGGAAATTTTAAATATATGCTCACTTTAAAATTATTTTGCGATATTTCTCTTTAACTGAACTTTATGGTTTAAGTGCGAAGAACATGCTATTTAATAAATAAAGGAAGCACGCAAAATGTTAAGAAAACGCCTCTTTCGATATAATTTAAGAGCTGAAATTTTTCCGATTTTTCTTTTGTTTTTTTTAAACGGAAATTTTTCTTTTGTTTACGATTGTGTAAATAGTTTAGTTTTATTTTTACTCAGCCATAGAACCCCGTTATTAAAACTATTTTCATAAAGTTTTTTCATCTTTTTAGTCCAAAGGGGCTTTGTCCCTGAAGGACTATTGTTTTCGTTTTGCGATTTTGCATTGAATCACTCTGAATGTCCGTTTCACTTTTCAGATTATTACCACCAATATTACCGCCTTGTATTATATTTGAAGAAATTAAATAATGAAGAATCTGCATAAATGCATGTATATTTCTCGCATTGTGATAAAACAACGGTACTTAGAGCCATCCAATTTTGAATGACGTAATCCTACTGCGAATATGGGCATCTGGAAGTCCAAATTTGAAATTTGGAATTTGTTTTACTATCGATTTTATATTTTATAATACTTTAACGAATTTTTAATTAACAAACTCAAGGATTTCGAAGCGAGTAACGACGACGTTGTACAAAGAAAACAATTTCATCTCCAGCGGGTGAGACTGTGTACCGGAAATTCTAAAGATATGCTCAATTTAAAATTATTTTGCGATATTGCTCTTGAACTGAACTTTATGGTTTACTTGCGAAGAACATGATATTTAATAAATAAAGGTAACACACAAAATGTTAAAAAAACGCCCCTTTGGACGTGGTTTAATATCTGAAACCTTTTAGATTTTTTTAATATTATTTTTGCTTTCTGTTTTATTATTTTACTTATTTATTTATTGATAGTCGATAATATTAAATACAGGCTTAGGATCATTATCTAAAGAAACAGAGCCGGCAACTACAATTTTCAAACATCTGCGTGTCTGGTTAAACGTAGAAAAATATATTCTCTCGATAATCCGATTCAAATATTACAAGGCATGAAATATTAATCATTTAGCTGATTTGCAGAATATATAACTAATCGATTCCGCAAAAGTCCATTCTACACAGACAGATGAGCTTAAGTATCACGTATTTCAGCAACTTAACGGAAATGAAATTTTCGCTTTTTGAAAATTATTTCACAATTTTAGTCTTCCTAAGAAGCCATTTCTTTTCAAATAAATGGACTCTGTTACTGGTTGTATACCCAATACATTAAAATACTCCTTTACCCTTCAGTAATACTTTCAGTGCCGATTAGTGCCCATCCATATTTTCAGTTAATGAAACCGCAAAAAGAACCGGAAGTTATAAAATAATGAAATTTTCGTGCAACTTCTTACATCAATAACCACAGAGTTTTGAAGAGGAAAACATACAAAATCAAATGCGTTTCTGCCGAGATTCGCATCATGGATCTTCTGGTTAACTGTTTTACTACAAAAGCAGGCATAGAGAAATTGGAAATCCCTTACATACTCTTCCCCTTAAGGGGGGACTGAGAAAAGGTGTGAGATTTAGTTGGACTTTCAGAGACAGACATGTCAAAATCACTTGATCATGAATCACTAGTATCCAGCAGAAACGATCCTGAGAACCAAGCTATTGCATTGAGCCATCGAGCGATATCTGCCGGATGTAGTTTAATTGACTACGGCAGAAACACGAGAGCTATTTGCCTAAGAGGAGGGATGTCTTCGTGGAGGACTTTTAGCCGCCCAGCCGGTATATTGGTTATTGATGCTCACTGCCGTACTGAAGAGTCAAGGTTTGAAAAGTGGAGAAGACATGATCTGTAAGCGTTTAGTTTCTGCGCTGTAAGGAGGAACTCAAAATACACGACAAGTGAAAATCCTATTGAGAAATTTGTGATAGAGAAAGAAAAATGGGAAACTCAGACCGCCCCCTGGGATGTTATTCCTTAAACCTGGGGTGAAACTGGGCAGTTAATACGGCGAGAATACACCTCTAAGACAAATGGTGAATTTCTAGCGTCTCACATGCGTCTATCTGCATGCATCTGGGTGGATTTCTAAGGGAAATTTGCTTGCAATTCCTTTACACATGAGTAAGACCTTGCAGTGTGCTGCATTCTATTATCGCAACTACACCTCTCTTTTCGTAAAAATCGCTGATGGAAAAATTTAACGAGTACCATTCAATGATATTGGTCATAATTATCATTTATTTATAATTTCAGTTCTTGCATCCCTTGTTAAATGATTTTATTGTCTAATTTACTTTTAATGATTTTATTTTCTAGCCTGCTGTCGTATGACTTTATTGATTTGTCTAAAGCCCTGTTGATATCTTTATATAAAATTTTATATAAAAATCTTATATTAAAAATCTTTATATAAAAAGGGAAAAAATTAAATAATAGCAAGCGATAAAAGTAAAATGAGTGTTAATCCGATGATTTTTCATAATTTTAAGTCCTTGCAGCCTATTGTTAATCTTTTGTTGTTATTGTTAATCTTTAGTTATTCTCCTTGAAGCCTATTGCTTGGAAAACCCTTTATTTATGTTATAAAATGACAAGTGAAAAGCATTTAAATCATTTCCAGTTGTAATATTGAAACTATTTCTTATAACAATTATGTGAATTGAAATTTTTACCCTTTCACATATTGTAATATTTTAAACTATTTTATTTATTGTTTAATTACTGACGTCTTTTTCTGGTACCTATCTGGCCTCAACGTTGCGTAACAGTTGCTCTTTAGACTTCACGAACATTTTCCTTATTTGTTGCGAATATTCTGAACCCGGAAAGAAAATTTCATTAATGGAAAGATAAGGTTTCATAATGCTTCTGCAAGTGTCTCAAAATACTCATGTATGGATTTTGATTTTTGAACCATCGGAAGACTTCTCTTTAAAGCATTGAATAACATGAATGAGTTTAACCCTTCGCACGATTTATTTTCACTATATTATCTATCATTGATACGATATCTAGAAAGCTTTGGATTGTATCAATTTGGAGTCATTATTCCTTTCCATTGCAATGTTATCTTAATATTACATTCACCTGTTACAATTAAAGCATGCGCTAATTTCTTTGAAATTTCTCCGGTTTTTATTTATTACTGCTATTATTATTGGATTGGCAAGAAAGTAATTTTCGGTTTACTTTCGTTTTGCTATTCTTCTGTCAATCATTTATTATTTTTTTCTTTTGAGATTTGCAGCTGACATTTTTAGGTTGCTATAGAAACAAATTCCGTGTATTTTTGTTTACAATTGTTAGTTTACCGTCAGTTTTAAAGGGGGTGCAAAAATAAACATTTTCGACATATTTTACTTATTTATCTTCATAAAAACAAGAAAGCTAATGAGGCTCACAAAAACATGTGACGTTTAAACGGTGTTGATTGCTTAACAGAGCACATGTGTCAGAATTGGTCAAAATTTCTTGTCAAAATGTTTGTTCTGGATATTTTTCACTTGAAGTTGACGCGCGTTATGACCGCCCTTCTGAAGCTGATGATGACAAAATTAAAGCCATTAGTGAATTGAATTGAATCGAATCGCCGTATAACTGTGGGAGAGATTGCAAAACGATTAAATATATTCAGCACAAAAATTCAAAATCACATAAAATTTCTTGGACTTGTTAAGAAGTTTGATATTTGGGTTCCTCATGTATTGGAAGAAATTCAGTCAACACAACGAATCAATATTTTCGGTACGCAATTCAAACGTAATGCCATCGATCTTGTTTTGAAGCTAATTATTACTGATGATGAAAAAATGGTTGGTCTAGAATAATATAAATTGGAAAAGATCATGGCCCAAGCGTAATGAAAATCATCGAAAACTAAATTGCATCAAAAGAAAATCATGCTGGGTGGGATTACAAAGGTATTGTGCATTTTAAGCTGCCTCTGAGAAATCAAACGATCAACTCCAGATGCTTATACCAACTTATGAAACTGGATTAAGCAATAAAAGAGAAAAAGTGAGAATTGGGAAATCGAAAAGGAATCGTGTTCTACCACTACAGTGTAAGGCCTCATACAACTTTACCAATACGTACGAAATTATGGGAGCTTGGTTGGGAAGTATTGTCGCTCACATAGCCTCGACCTTGCACCATCGAATTACCATTTATTTTGACATTTAAAAAACTTCTTAAATGGTAAAAATTTCAAAAATGACGATAACCTCAAATCGCACTTAGTTGAGTTTTGAGGTTATCGTCCACAAACCACTTTCTTATCATTTCCACAAACCACTCACTTATCATTGCTCAATTATGGAATCATGGAGTTACTGGAAAAATGGAAAGGGTCGTTGAACAGATGGAATACATTTGATTGATTAAAGTTAATTTTTTGTATGGGAAAAAAGTTGAATTTATTCCACACTAAAAAACCGAAATTACTTTCTTACCAATGCGTTATTACATTAAATCGTGTATTTTTATTACATTTAAATTTCTATTTAATGGTTTTCAACATCTAATTAAGATTATCATTAAATCGAAAGCATTGTTATAGAGCAAAAGGTTTAAAGCTATTTGACTCATGTAAGAAGAATTAGAACTCTTGATAAACATAACAAAGTACTTACTATGCGATGAACAAAACCATTAGTGCTCCACTGTACAAAAAGATTATCAGAAAGTTACAGCCAGTTCTTAAAATAGCAATAGTCAGTTTTAAAAACCTAAAAAGCTATAGCCAGTTCTAGCTAAACTAGAGTTTAGATGTAAGTTATCACCAAAACAAGAATGCGTCTAAATGTAATTTTCAGCTCGTTTTCGTGACTTATGTTACAAAATGCTGTAATATAAGTTATATACATTATTGCTGCTAATTTGTAAAGGTTACAGGACATTGCTTACTTCAGCCCTTCAAGTCCTGGCGGACCTACTACTTCTTGATCTAGTAGAAAAAGAGAGCCACATATAATACTGACCCTAAAGCACGAAACTGAAACTGAACTTTGGAAAAAGAGAGGAAATCACTCGAACTACGAAACCCATTAAATGACAATTTTACGCCACCTCGCAACTACAGATTTAATGGATACTATCATGAGGAACTATGCTGCGCTAAACCGAAACAGTATTTCAGTGTATACTGATGGCTTCGAAAACAGAAAGTGATATCGGGAGTGCTTTCTGTGACGTGAAAGAAGGTCATAAATTCTTCGAGAAAAGGTTTAATTAGCTGCAACACAATGTTTCCGGCTGAGTTGACAGCGTTATTTGAGGCATTGGCAGTATATAAGCACTACCAAATTGCACAGCAGTTCAACAGTCACTGAATCAGCGTTCAGCTACCTCTTCAACTGTAACAACATAAACGACTATTACATACAAATCCCAAGCGTTCAATACTGAACACAGTGAACAGATAAACGGATCAAAGTTACCCCTGTGAAAAGGAAATTAGGAAGCGTAATCAGTTACTGTGCTGCCTAGTATACCACTAACAGTAGCCAGCTGTAATAAATAATTATTGGCTTCGTTTCAGCAATGCACTGGAACAATGAATAATATAACCCATATTTAATCAAGCGTCTTTATGATAATTACCTTGCATAGATGCAAGTTTATATGTTAGCCGGCCTATTCAGTATTGTGGCAAATGCGTAAATTGTATATAATTGAAGCTTTTAATTGTTTTATTGTTTATACATGTCATTTGTAATCAGCACATTATTTTTGTTCATGCAATATTGAAAAGAGTATGTTATTACAACTGTGCTCTAATCATTTGATATTTAAGTAGCATAGGCGCGTACGTGAATCTTGAAATACACAATCAACGTTGCACCCACACTTAAAAAACTTCCTTCAGTTCTAACAACTGTTTCTTGAGAGCACAAATTTTTATGGCAATGAGTGTGTTTGTTTAATTGTTGCATTTTAAGTACTAATTTTAGGATTTACTATTGTTGCGTGCGTATGGGTTCGTCATGGATTGAATGCACAAGTCGTTAAAAAGTTAACAAAAATTTATTTTTTCCACAAGAAATAAATCAAAATACTGAAATATTTCTTCAGAGATATTCGCACAATATTACAATATCTCAAACGTTTAGCAAAACGCAATTTAAAACAGATAAACTAATTCTATCTCACAGCGAAATCGCTACAGCATAAAGTAAACAAATAGCAATTCACTTTAAACAGCTACAACTACAACTGAGATGAGGTGTTTCAATTCGGCTTTGATAAGCTTTTTAATTACCACTAGAACAACCTCGATTTTTCTAGATTTTTCTGGATGGCAACAGTAATTACGAGATATTTATTTATTAAACATTAAATGCACGAGCTCTTTTATTTTTATTTTTCCGACGTAGCTTTCTCTTCGAAAATCGTCTGCGTTGCACGGGAAAATAAACCAACTTTAATTACAATTCTAAATGAGAAGCCAAATAAATATAAAATTCGTAACACTGCGCCCTTCCCAAGGACTGCAAGTCTCAGGCAGTACAATTCCTGGACAGGAAGCCAAGCTTAAACTAAGGCAACAATGTAATAATAAACGTTACACGACAATAACAAATTAAACAATAATTGCAATGAGTAACTTTCAGCAAATCAAATACTATCAAACGCGAAATACAATTCAAATACTACCAAATACAAATGCTATGAAATACAAATGCTATCAAATACAAATACTTATCAAATACTAATCAAATACAAATCAAATACTATATACAAATAGGACATGATCTTATACTATTTACATTGTTATTTACAATTATATACACTACGTACTATGGCCATAGTAATGAACTAACCTGTCGTAACGAACGACTTTAGGTCTAGAGTTCGATGACTTACGGATCCGAACCACGACGTCGTTCAGCCTGTCTAGGACTGTGTAAGGACCATCCTAAGGTGACTGTAGTTTCGGAGAAAGTCTGTTCCGTCGAGTCGGATTCCACAACCGCACCTTGTCTCGTTTGTGGAAACGACGGCCAGTAACTCTCATGTCGTAGCGGGTCTTCATCTTCTTCGCCAAGTTGACTAGCTTTCGTGCAGAACGGTGCTTCACTTCAAACCGGGTATGGACATCTTGAATGTATTCCTTAGGCGATGAAGGCGCATCTGCAGGGCGACCAAATAAGAAATCACAAAGCAGACGAAGATCACGACCGATGAGCATCTGGGATGGAGAATTGCTGATAGTCTTGGGTTACTCTTCAACCCTAGTATGATTTCGGCAGCTTTCTGAGCAGGGTCTTTCAGACGAGACGTCGGCGTTTCCAGCTGAGGATTCCTTCTGATGATCGATAGTCATGCCCTCAGATGCTGAAAGCAGTTTGTTGTTTTCGAAGTCTAAGGAAAAATTGTATTTCCTTAAAAAGTCCAATACTAGTATGCAAGGATCTGTAATATCCGCCACACATATGCCGTGTGATAGTAGGTGGTACTTCCAAAGGTCATGTTCACTCTTAAGTTTCCTTCTATGTCGATTTTCTCACCCGACGCAGTCTCGAGGATAACACAGGAGGGCGTCCAAATCAGTTTATTCTTAAATTTTTGAGCTAAATCTTTTCGAATGACGGTAGCATTCGCTCCTATGTCAATGATCATATTGCAGGGAACTCCATCGATATGCCCACTGATAGATAGTCCATTACTGTTGCCAATCACTACAGAAATCTTGAGCGTTTTAAACGGGTTTGTTTACTATCGCTCAATCTCCGCTCCGCGTTATGATCATCAAATTGCTTCCTGTGTCGTTGTTGGGAAATGATTTTATTTTCTGTACCTCGGAGAGTTCTGCAGTTCCTTCGTACGTGGCCTTCAGCTCCGCAGTTCCAGCACTTTGATTTATTGTCACTCCTTTTCCATTTCATGACATTTAATTGTGTGTTTATATCGTCCGTCTTATTTTCCGCGCTCCGGAGTGTTCGGCAGTTCCTTCGCATGTGACCTAAAGCACCGCAGTTCCAGCACTTTACAGTTGGTTTCTTATCACTAATATACCGTTGCAAGACATTCACTTTTCTGGATAAATCATCTAAACGAGCCATCAACTGATCCACTGATTCGGGACTCGCACAGTGCTAACTGGGTCGTGACCTCTACGAGTTGCTTGCTGTGCTGCCTCGAATTTCATGGCGTACACCAGAGCACTTTTTAAGGTCCTTCCCATCAGCCATTCGCAGTGCTTTCTGTATTTCAGGATCCCGGATGCCATCCATGAAGTATTGCAGAGACAGGATTCCCCTTGTTTCTGTCGGGCACTCCGAAAAGGAGAGGTGCAAGCCTTTCAACATCTGTGGCGAGCTCCTGGACTGTTTCCGTAGGCTTCTGTTGACGGGATTTTAACTGCGATAGCTTCAGAGAGGGACGAGCAGGCACGGGTAAAAATTTAAATCCATCGGTATTGCTCCCTGCCGTCGCTACGAATTTCTTTAAGATATCAACTTCTTTGGCAACTGCGGAAACTTTGTCATCAATTTGTTGTTCCACTGCAGAAACTCTTTCTTGAATTTGTTCTTTCAAAGCTGAAACTCTGTAATCGATTTGTTGTTTCACGGCAGAAACTCTCTCTTCTATTTGTTCTTTGACAGAAGAAACTTTATTTTCAAACGCGTCTTTTCTGCTCTCCATAGCCTCAAATTTATTTTCTATTATGCAAGTAATTTCCTTTTTCATTTGTTCTTGACTTGCTTTAACGGCTGTCATCTCTTCTTTAACGGAGACTTGACCAGCTTCCATCTTTTCTTTAACGGATTCTTGACCTGCTTTCATCTCCTCTTTAACGGATTCTTGGTCAGCTTTAATCTCTTCTTTAAATGCAGCAAAGCCTGCCATAAACTGCCTTAATTGTTCTTCCATTGTTCTAGTTAAAGGCATTCAATCCCACTTCTGACACCAAAAACTGTTGCTTGCGTACGGGTTCCGTATGGATTGAATGCACAAGTCGTTAAAACGTTAACAAAAATTTATTCTTTCCACAAGAAATAAATAAAATGCTGAAATATTTCTTCAGGGATATTCACAATATCTCAAACGTTTAGCAAAACGCAATTCAAAACAGATAAACTAATTCTATCTCACAGCGAAATCGCTACAGCATAAAGTAAACAAATAGCAATTCACTTTAAACAGCTACAACTACAACGGAGACGAGGGGTTTCAATTCGGCTTTTATAAGCTTTTTAATTACCACTAGAACAATCTCGATTTTTCTAGATTTTTCTGGATGGCAACAGTAATTAAGAGATATTTATTTATTAAACATTAAATGCACGCGTTCTTTTATTTTTATTTTTCCGACGTAGCTTTCTCTTCAAAAGTCGTCTGCTTTGCACGGGAAAATAAACCAACTTTAATTACAATTCTAAATAAATAGCCAAATAAATATGAAATCCGTAACACTATTGTGTACTTGAATTTGGGACCAAGTACTGTACATATAAATGTTTATTTCTTAAATAAAACAGTAGGTCTCTTGATTCTAGATCCAATAACTTTTAAAGCAAGGTGGTTATAATAAATGAAATAAGTCTCTGCTGCATGATCTGTGCAATGAAAATGAAGCCATGTTAGTTGGCAGAGAATCCTTGGCTTTCTTTAAATCCTAATTAGTGTTGTTTATATGTCAGCTATTCGTTGTTGAATGTTCACTCTTATGCAAATATTAATCTCGCCGTGGTAGCTGGACATGGTAGCTGCTTACAACACGAGCGCAGACACGAAAGAAGTAAAAAATTATTTAGTCTTCCCCAATTTAAAGGAGACTAGGGGGAGGAACGATAGCCAGTCTACCAGCCACGTATGGTAACGAAATATCATCTATCATATTTTAGTTCCGGCACTCTTGAAGAATTCATGAAACTGGCCCATTTGTTGCCTATTAAGCAGATTAAAAGAACTCATAGTAATTAAAGAAATTTTACGTAATTCATATTAAAAACACCGGATATTGTTCGGAGAACGGCCTTGGTTTCGCCAACTTGGCTTCTTTAAGGGTATGGGCGACATTTCATCATGCCAACGGAAGTAAATACTACAGAATAAATACTACAATAATAAATACTACAGTAATAAATACTAATTACTATACTACAATAATAAATACTTTAGATAATAAGTAATATTACAGATAATCTCTTAGTAAGGGAAAAGTATTACGGGTATCTACCTAAAGGAAGTACGTCATCGAATGACAATTATTGCCTGCCATACCACAATAAACTGTTTCTCTCTTTAATTACTATACTACAATAATAAATAATAATAATAAATACTACCAATAATAAGTAATACTACAGATAATCCCTTAGCGAGGGAAATGTATTACGTCTGTCTCCCTAGAGGAAGTACGTCATCGAATGACAACCATTGCCTGCCATACCACAATAAGCTGTTTCTCCCTTTTTGGCGTCAAGGCTGTTCTCCGAACAATATCCTAAAATTCCAAATGAATGAATGGTAACCACACTATAATTACTAAAGTAGACAGATTAAAAATCTAAAGTCTTGATTATCCGAACTTCGGTTCAGAACCATCACCACGGCACAAACTAGTTTTGGGCATAGCAGTTTTTGAACTTTCCATAGAATATACTTGTACTATCATTCTTTTTAATCGCCATCACAACATATCTTTTACCCAGTGTACAGATTTAGTCCAGTAAACTATGTATAGGAAGAGAACCGCTTCGTAACTCTGCTGTCATAAAGATGGATGTAATTTGCGTGCTTTTTGTGCAAGTTGTCCATTGTTTCGGAAAGCAGAAGTTATTCATAAGGTACCGTTGGTACCTTTATACAAGTTGGCTACTGTTCTCGAAGGCAGAAACCATTCGTAAATGTGCCCAGTCGTACATGTGCTCACACCTTATGAACGTCAATTATAACTTAGAAAATGCTACTTAACTTTTAAAAGCATTAAAGATGTTTGCAACTCTACATCGGCCCAGCGAAGGCTACAGCCCAGCGAAGGTGAGTTTTAATTTGCTTTTCTAATTATCAAAGCAAATGAAAATTTTACTTACACAATGGTGCCTAACATAAAAAATCCTCGCTTTTATGAAACTTGTTTTCTCCAAATCAGAAACTGCTTTTTATAAGCACTTTTATGTATGAGGATCCTTATGAGGGTTTCTATCTTAATGAACTACAGTTGGCTTGCATAAAGGTGCCATTATCTTAAAGACAGGGTGTCGTTATGAAGGCATCTCATGGGAATGGATTTATCTCTACATCCTAATAAAATAGATATACTATTTGTAAGTGTGAAAGGGTAAATTTATTTCATTATTTCAATGGAAGTATCTACCTTGTACTGCTTCAAGCTCTTAATATAGTTTTTCTTTCTCTCAGTCTTCCTCTCTTTTTTTTTGGTTCAATAGGTAATAAAGTAGCAATCGAGCTTTGATTTTTGGATTGCTAATTTCATCGTTATTCGACATGCTTTATTATCTGACTACATTTATTTCCTTTACGTCGAAAGATTTAGACTGTACTCCATTATAAACAACACTTAATAATTATAATGCTAAGTAATGCTTTCAACCAACTGCAATGAAAATGACTAGTGTGATAAATAAAACAGTGAAAACAAGGCTACGCCCGTCTGCTGCCATTTTGTGAAATGGTAGTTATTGAAAATGGACTGCATTTGTTTTAATCGAACAAACTATTTACTACTTTTTTACTTCTTTTGCATGAACTATTACGATCTACATTATATATGTAAAGAAAAAATGGGCTAATGATATATTTAACATCCTTTCCGAGGATATTTTTACGAAATGAGCTAAATTTTTCTATAAAACTAATTATCAGTCTAGGATTAAATTTTACTTAAATGTAAGCTATGCTAGGCATTTCCGTGTTTTTAAAAAATTATTATTACACATTTTCGAATACTAATTAATATATTTGGTAATTCAACTAATTTGATGCATTTAATTTAATAATCACGGAACCTAAAAGCTAATTATCCCCATTAATGTCTTCAAATTCAATATTTTCATTATCTATTTACATTACACGGTGACTTGAAAACGAGCCAACACATTGTATGCAGAACTAATGAATTTTGATAATTTTATTCATTTTCAAATAAAATAATAATTTTTTTCAACCAACCATGTTTTAAAACTGATTAAACACTCTAATTATAATTGACATATATAATAATAATAATAACATACAGTTTATATATATATATAATTTAAATACATTAAGAGTAATTAATCTGTTCATAGTAACGTACACATCCTAAACATATCACATACCGCAGACGAATTCTTTCACATATCTGAAATCATTGAAGCATTACGCTATTTAAAGCTGATTTCGCACTAAAAGAACTTTTTGAATATGGCTAAATTACAGAAAACAGGAGTACTTACAGGAATAACTGGAAAAAAGCTTGAAGAAATGAAAATTCTTGTAATGCATGTCAAGCGAATTTTTCCTCTTTAAGGAGATATTTTTGGCAGTAGCTTACGAATGAGTATTGAGAATGCTTCAGAAAGAGATTTCTGAAACTAAAGCCTTAAAAACTTTTAATAGATATCATGAGCTGCCAATTTTCTGTTTTGTAAATATAAGTTAAGTGTATTTAAATTAAAGGAAAATTTCATCTTGTATTTTTCCAACTTTATTCGCACACATCGTATGATATAGATGTTACTGTGAAAGACCGAAATCTGGAGGATGTGAATATTCTCCGGTGAATGTCGACATTCACCTACTCGCTTGATGTATGTCCGAAATATTTGCTAAATATCCTTATTTCTCACTTACATCCACAAATGTGGACATTCATCATGCACTGATGATGCATAGTGAACATCATGCACTGATGGCGAATGTTGAATAAAAATATCTTTGTTACATTTTTAAATGATACTTTACTATTAAAACATATTATGATAGTATATGTAAAAATAGGGAAATATTAAGTAACCGCATGTATAAATGTTCAACGTAAAACGAACAGGATATTCTGATTGAGAAAAGAAAATAACACAAATAAAAAAGTTACTTAATTATGTGACTGACGTTATACAGTCTTATTTATTGCTACAACAACCGGTGATGGTCCGAATATAACCAAACGTTTTTCACCCACATATTTGGAGAACGTTGATATTCTCCAGTTTCAGTTTTTCATGGTAACACAGATTCAACATAGAAACATTATATTCAAGAATGTTGTGTTCAAAAATGACATTACTGATTATGACGTGCATATTCATACAAAAATGTCATCTACATAAAAGATTTTTTTTATTCCAAAGGAGCTTGTTCCTGAAGGACTATTGTTTTCGTTTGGCGATTTTGCTTGATTCACTATAAACGACTGTATCACTTTTCGAATTGCTGCCATCAAATGTTATCGCCCTGTATTATATTTAAAGAAATTAAATAATCAAGAATCTGCGTAAATGGATGTATAGTTCTCCAAATGTGATAAAACGACGGTACCTAGAGCCATCCAATTTTGAATAACGTACGTTTCCACCCGAATATGCGCATCTGGAAGCCCAAACTTGGAATTTGGAATTTGTTTTATTATCTATTTCATATTTTGTAAAACTTTAACGAATTTTTTATGAACAAACTCAAAGATTTAAAAGCGAGCAATGGCAAAACTTTACGAAAAAAAAACTTTCTATCTCCAGCGAGCGGAACTGTGCATCGGAAATTCTAAAGATATGTTCATTTTAAAATTATTTTGCGATATTGCCGTTGAACTGACTTTTATGATTTAAGTGCGAAGAACATTATATTTAGCAAACAAAGGTAACACACAAAGCGTTAAAAAAACGCCCCTTTGGACGTAATTTAAAATGTGAAACCTTTCAGAATTTTCTTTTAATTTTTTTAATTTTTGCATTTTGGTGACTTTTGAAAAATTGTTTGGCTTTATTTTTGCTTGCTTACTTCGTTATATTATATTTAATATTTAAAGACAACTCGTAAGTACAAGGAAACAATGAACAGCATTCGAAAATTGATAATTTTTTCTTAATTTTTTTAAGTAATATTTTTAGATGGTGTTCATGCGATCTAAAGCAACGCTAAACTTTTTGAAGTAAGAAAATATCACATCGATGTTATCGTTCGATACACCAAAAATTCATTTCTTTATATCTGCAGTAAATTAGATTGTGATACAATGAATAGTTTCCAAGATTCAAGCAGCATATTTGGTAATTTTATTAAATGTTGAATTCAATTCAAAGTTTTTTTTCCATTGGGAGTCATTAGGCATTATAGGCGTTGGCCACTTCTAAAGCCGGAAGCGGTGGTTACTTTATTATGTAGGCACCTAATAGGTGGGCCACCATAACTCCTATGAAGGAGCAGACAATTTACATTCATGCTTTCTCCGGGACTCGAGCCCGGGCCCTTTGGTGCAGCAGTCAGAGTCAATAACCACTTTCCCGTCTGTAAGACGGATGCAGTTCAAAGTTTGTAAGTTTAAACATTCGTGAGATGATGAAACTCTAAAAAGTGACTAGAATTTTTGAAGCAAACATTTTATAATTTTTATGTAAGTTGAAATTATTTAAAAATAATTTTTTTTGCAAATAAAATCATTAATCTCTGTTAGCGTATTTAAAAAAAAGTCGCAATCATAATAGTTATGAATATTAAGTTCTAATTATTATTTATTTTAACCTCTATGAGTTTTCCAATTTTCGCAGTTCGTATACTCCACCTTCAATAGTTCGCAGTGATATGCTTATTATACACTGACGAACTTCGGAATTGCAGCATCAGTATAAAGGATAAGTCATAAAAAATTTACATTCACAAGATCGACAAACAAATTAAACATATGCGAATGATAAACAATGGAAATAAAATATTCTAATCCTTTCGACCTTATATTTGGTATGGAATATGACTTCCATACACAAAATACACGTCTTGGCATGTCATCAGTGAAATCATTAATCATTGTCTGAGAAATGTTTTGTGATACAGCAAACACTTAGGCACGTAAAGCGTTAAGTTAGCCAGCTTACTCTTCCTTTTTCAATAGCCCCAAATATAGCCCCAGGTACGCTCATTAGCAGGGACGTCTGGAGATTCAGCAGGTCACAGCAGCAGATCATCTGTATGCAGGTTGTTCGCAGTAGCATGAGTAACATGCGGTCTATCTTTATCGGATTGAAAAATGGCTTCTGGTTTACTGAATTAATATGAAAGACAAATATAGTATTCTCTTCCGAGTGGCAACACATTTGTCTCAAATGGCTGAAATTTCTGATTAAATTTGAAATACACTCATGTCCATAAATTAAGGATAATTCGGAGTCACGCGGAAATCGAACTCTAAAATAATATATCACCTGTAAAATCACTACACACATCTTCAAGAATCATATGCAAATTTCAGGAAGTAACTTGATGACACCGATGGTACGTTACAATGACGAGAGTGTAAGAGAGTGATATATAAGGAATACAGGCAAAGAAGTAAAATTGTTCGCAGGCGCTTTATAAGTATTTCATGCTATAACCGAATAGTTATGACACAAAGGACGCATTCGCATTTGGATGATTTTTTACGTGGTTGAATTATCGGCCCTCTGGAATGTGGGCGTACCCAACTGGAAGTATCAGACGAACTTGCAATTGCCCAGAGTGTCATCTCCAGGCTTTGGCAACGATTCCAAAATGATGGTAATGTGAGTAGATGTTACAGCACAGGTCGCCCCAGAGTTACAACGCCGAATGAGGACCGGTATTTGGCAGTTACTGCCAAAAGAAACAGGCGAAGCACAGCCTCAGACCTGTCTCGTCAGCTCTCTTCAGCCACTGGTACGACAATTTCAAGGCAGACCGTGTACAGACGCTTAGGGCAGATTGGTCTATATGCTCGTAGACCTGTCAGATTCGTTCCACTTACTGCAACTCACTGTCGCCTGCGGTTAGCCTGGAGTAAAGAGCACGCATTGTGGACACCGCAACAGTGGGCTTGTGTGATGTTTTCCGACGAGTCCAGGTTTAGCTTGCAGTCTGATTCTCGCCGGACTTTCATATGGAGAGCTCCAGGTACCCGTTACCACCAAGAAAACATCATTGAAC
>KK113833.1:32285-110008 GCA_000611955.2 Stegodyphus mimosarum
TGTTGCGTTCTATTATTTGTTATGCTTGCCCTGTGTGGGCGTACTCTTGTAAGTCTATTCGCAAAAAACTACAAACAGCGCAGAACAGTGTTCTACGCCAAATAGTATGTGCCCCATGGTACATTAGAAATCAGCGCTTGCATGACGAACTTAAAATTGAATATATTAAAAGTTATTGTTGCCGTCTGGCACGTAAGTTTTTTGAAGGTCTGGGGGATCTTAACAATCCCACCATGACCATTTATGACTATGATGTCAATGATATTGTCAATGTTAGACGCCCTCGGGCTATCTTAAATGTTAATCTTGACTAATGCCTATTACTCTGTTGTAATGACTTGTACGACAATTCTGTTGCATTATTGTATTTTGTATTTATCAAGTGTTATTTGCATTGTATTCCTCTCTGTTCTGTATTTTAAAACATTTAATCGGATTGAGTGCACCTCTGTATTCGCACGTTACCTAACATTATGATTTTTTTTTCGCATATAATTAGTGTGTCACCAGCTCAGCGGCCTTCTCTTTCTAAACAGGTTTCTAAACGGTTTTTCTGGGAATTTTGAATGGCTTTATTTACTTTTAAATTTTACTTTTCATAGGGCAAGTTATTGATAATAACCCCTCCTTCCTTTTGTTTTTACTTACTTTAATTAGTACCTTTCATATATATAATTATATATTTAAAAAAATCTATTATTACTTATTTTTAAGTTATTTTGTACTTGCCAAATTATTAGAATCATACTTATGCATTCAATGAGGGATAGGGTCCTTTGACCCATGCACCCTGGTTTTCGAACCACTCTCCTCGCCATTCCCATTCTCATCTCAGTTGTAGTTGTTGATGTTGTTGCTGTTATACTTGTAGCTGTAAAAAGCGAACTGCTGTTTACTTAATATTGTATTGATTGTAGCGATTTCGCTGTGAGATAGAACTATTTTATCTGTTTTGAACTGAGTTTTTGCTAAACGTTTGAGATATTGTGATATTGTGCGAAGATCTGTGAAGAAATATTTCAGCATTTTAATTTATTTCTTGTGGAAAGAATAAATTTTTGTTAATTTTTTAACGACTTGTGCATTCAATATATAACGAACCCGTACGCACGTAACATTATACTTAATAGGATGATGCTTATGCTATATTAAATTAAATGTTGCTTATATTATACAAATAGGATTTTCCAATTCCATTGAAAAGATAAAGCGATATTAAAATGGAATAAAAATGTTGCTCATATAATATTTTGGCCGATATAAACTATCAAATTAAAAACATTCTTCTAATATAATTGCCAGAAAGAATTCATAACCACATATACCCAGCTCGATTGCCAGATATAACTCTATTCCAAAACTTATATTTTTTCGAATTCATTTATCTGCCAACTTTCTCGTCCTAAGTTCAGCTTAACTAACACAATGTATTCTAATGCTCTGTACTTGACGTTATATCCATTCAGCGGCAAGTTATTTCATTGTAACCACAGTAACTGTAAAAACCAAATATGCAAGATGTAGCCAAAGTTCATTGATTATGAATGGGCTGACAAAGTGCTTTTTCAGCTTTAAATTAAAAGAAAAGCAAGAAAAAGAGTTTTAAGTTGTGATAAGCCAATATTTAGTGGAACGAAAACATTTTATATTTTGATTATTTTCATGGTAAATATCTTGTTGCTAACTGAATAAATTTATACAAAAGTAAGTTAGTATAAAAAAAATAGTTTCTCAAAGAATTGATAGTTCTGCTTACATTTATGACATTTAAAGCCTCAAAACCTGCTGAGGGCTTCTATGTCTAGAAATTTTCGTTTCGACAGTTTTCAATTTTCTTTAATTAAATTAAGCAAGAGTAAAACTTTGCAGAGCGAATTTCAGTGATAAAAATTATGAGAAAGTAACAGTTATTAATTAACATTATGCAAATTAGAGTGCTCGAATATATTGCGTATGAAACAAAATTATAACAACGTACCCTTTTTCATGTGTTATAATTGCTAAAGTAGATATCAATTTTTCTCAGACTCTATATGAAAAAAATCATTAGAGAGCGGACAGGAATATTTTATCTGTCTTTCAAAAAGAAAAGTTTTCTTTCCTTAAGTATGTTTTTTCATTGAATTTTAACAGATGCGTTTATTATATCACTTCAGTTGAATATACTATTAGAAGCGCTCATGCAGTGGTATATAGCTTGGGAACGCAATGATAACAGAAGAAAATTGAAGCAGTGTTATATAGTATATATAAAAGAGGGTTAATATAAGGAAAACTGAGTAATGCTTGAGCATCAATAACAGCAGGAAACAGAACCACTAAAACTACTTTCCTTAATTGAATACGCATGTTGGACGAGAACAAGGTACTTATCTTACAAAACAAGAATCGAAATTTCTCAGCATAATTAAACGATAGGGAAGACATTTATCACATATACTGAGTTTTGAGGTTTTATTCAAATTCGTGTTTAAAATGTGTTTTAGATGCATAATCATTAATAGTAAAAGCTGTCTTTATAGGTTTACTGATATCAATCATACTGTGCAAAAACATTTTTTCTCAATATTCAGCCATGTCAGTGAAGAATTTAGTTAGATTAATGAACAGATGGATTTCTTTAATTTTCAAGCGAACGATATTAAAAAACTTCTTTGTGTTACATATAAATTCCTTATATTTGTAAGCAACCAAATAAGGTTGCAATACAATGAGACAAGCTTTCACGGCTTTACTAAAAAATTCGAGAAAGCTCCAACAAAACAAGAAAACATAACGGCTAGATGGTCAACCACAAAAGTTTTTCTTTAAACGCTGAGGCTAAATTAGCATTGGAATTTGAATCATTAACTAGAATTGAAAGATTGTTCATGAATGTTAAACGCGTCTAGAAAATCTAGTTCGCCAATCGAAATTGTTCTTTGAATGATTTTGTCTGAAGAAAAATAGAAAATATGATTTTTTTGTCTAACATTGAGCAACAAAAGATTTATGCCCTTCTTTTCTGCTCACGATTGCTTTATCTTCCTTAGTGCGAAATTTTAAGGCTCTCTTTATCTGAACAAGTATATCAAACCCCATCGGCAAGGAATAGCATGTACCTCATTCATATCCGGTATTAGATCTTTAAGTATAGAGCTGCGAATTTTATTGATAAGAGAAACAAACAATACGAAAGTTGAACTTTCGTAAAATACATGCAATTTTAGTTTTAATAGAGGCAAAGAAAGGAATGACTGCAGAATTCTTATAATAACCTAAAACAAGAGAGTGCTTTTGGTTGTGATGAGATGAGAAAGTTTAACTGAGGGGTCAAAAATAATAGGTGGATAACCTCTGCCAATAGGAACAGCTTTTAAGTAGTTCAATTCTTAATCAAGAGATGACTTCGAGTTAATAAACTTAAAGGGCTCAGAACAAGAGTATTGTTACTTGCATATGGGTTCGTAATTCATTGAATCCACACAGAACTGATGATAGCATGATAAAACTCATTTTATCAAAAAAAAAAAAAAATCACAATTCTGGAATATTCACAAAAATCTTAGTACAGCTCTTCACGGTATCACAGAGTACAATCAGTAATTTTATATATCACAGAGTAAAATCAGTACATATCAAACTACTATTAAGAACGTTAAACACAACGCAGTGCAAAGCTCATCTAAAGAGCGTAGCTAACCCGAAGATATCTCAGTACTCTGAATTCGGTTTGAACTAACAACTAACGACAATTAAGATACTGATACTGCCTCCGGTCGTATGCAGTTTTCACCCGGCCGCCGAGATATTTCTAGTAATTTCTGCTTCTTGAAATTTCTGAAAAGCACATAAGGGTCGGATAAGGTTGTATTTGCATACGAAATCAATTACAGTTATATTATCCATTACATTTATACCGGGGCCAGACAAAAATGTCTCAATGGTAGCCACGTTTGGCGAATTTCGACGATTTCTCGCCAAATGACGTTACCAAATTAGCCAAATAGCCATTTACTCAGTGTTAAATAGACTTGGCCCTGCATTCTTATTTTCCGGTAGAGCATCGTTTCTGTTAGCTTTTCATGCTATATTACGCAGAAAAATACAAAACACTGAGATATAATTTAACTAAAATTATTTACATATGCAAAAAATTCGTATCAGGACAAAAGAAAGCTAACTTATAGTTTAGTCGGATGTTAGAATTTTAAGTGGGGTGGAAGGTGAAAGTTTTTGGTATGCTGTAGTACTAATTAAACGTATTTCGTCTGACCAAGATGTCAAAGAACTGAAAGGACTTGCATGTCTCAGCTTCTAAGGTGAACTGAATACCAGGATCAAGGGAATTTATTACTGAGAGAATTTCACTTAAATTTTCTGTATTACCGTCAAGCAAATTAAAGGTACCATCAACGCAGCGAAGCCACACAAGGAAGTGTAAAATCTCAAATAATTTTTATTCATAACAATGCATATAGATATCAGCATACAGCCTAAGAAGGAACTAAGAGAGCTTCTCACACCTAATCTCAGTCTGGATGTAATTCTTTTTGTAAAGCAAAGTTTGTTTGATTAAAACAAATTTGAGAAAGGGAAATTAAGTCCTCAGTTTGGATACGTGAGAAATTCTCGAAGTAACGTTTTTAGAGATTTGAAAGCACCTTCCACTAGAACATTGGTAAAAACGGTTTTGCATTAAAAGAAAACATGACGAAATTCTAGGATGATTTTTAGGATGAACATTTAAAAATTTATTTGTAAATTATATTATACTTTTTATAGCGTAAGTGCTGATAACTAGGAAAATCGAAAATTTAGAAACTAAATGCTTAGCTAAGGAGTAACAGATACTGCCTAAATTTGATACAATATGTCGAAATGCACATCACTGTCATGAATTTTGGGAAGAGAGTATAATCCTGCACAATTCAGATATGTAGGTTTTAAGATATCAGATTCAGATTTGCGGGTTCAAATTTAAGTACTCGCTCTTACCTGTTAGCTAATTATTAGCAAACAAGTAAGAGGCAGCTCCTAAACCTATTAGCTAATAGGGCCTCTTATCTATATTATGCCATTAAAATATTTTTTATAATGTATAAATATTTTATTGAATTATATTGTTGTATGCGTGATGGACTGCACACAGAACAGATGATAACTTGGTGTTTGGATGCATATTTAATTCTTCTTTTGCCTTATTTATTTTCTCAGTATTTAATTTTATGTTATCATTTATGCAGTAATCTTGTTGCTAGCAACATGTTTTATTTTACTATTGAGTTTGTGTGAATGGCAACAGTTGCTCATGTTTAATTTTGGTAGAATAGCGTTGTTAGCCGCACTGTGCTGCAGGCATTTTTCTGTTAAAGAATATTCCAAGTTTAGAATGTTAATAAAGTTTGTCTGATTCTTTTTAGTTCAAGGCAACTGCCTGGTAAATTTTATTTTCCTTAAAGAAACACTTTAAAGTTCTGTGGAACTTTTCACCAAAGTACGCGTACAGCTCCTTTCAGTGCAACAGAGCAAAATCAGTAGTTACCATGTCAAACTACTCACAGTTTTAAACACAACATAGTGCAAAGCGCATCCCAAGAGCGAAACTTGCATGACCTCTCAATACACCGAAGTAATCCCTTAATTAAAAAACGAGAATTGATGCTCTGTCCGGTTTTATAGAATTTTCCCTCGGTTGCCGAGAAATCATCAGTACCTTCCATTTCTCGAAATTGCTGGAAGGAATAGATGGTTAAATTTATAAGGGTCGAATACGGTTACAGTTACATATAAGGATCAATTATCGGTATTCAATAATAGTATCATTTGCAGTTATACAGGAACCGGGCCAAATGGTCTTAAGATTACCGTAGATCATAGATGCTCAAATTTTCATAATTTTTGGAATGCATGCCCTAATACAAATGCGCTAAAGGCACTCCCAAAAATACACCATATAGAATTTAAATTCCTTGTCGTTAACAGCATACCCTACATTATTAGTGCCTCTGATAAAACTGCATTTATATTGTTGAGTGCTTTCGGGTTCATAATAGATTGAATCTCACAAAACCAATGATAGCTCGATAAAATTTATTTACTCAGACGAAACACTATATGATTCTGGAACTTTCCCGAAAAGTACTCGTACACCTCTTCCCAGTGTGATAGTGTCCAATCAGTATTTACTAGTTCAAACTCTTAATAACGTTAAACACAACGCAATGCGAAGTTCTTACGGAGATTTCTCATTACTACGAAATCAACTTTGAACTAAAAACACTGAGAATCTGATGATGTCTCTGGTTTTATGTAGTTTTCCCTCGGATGCTGAAATATCTCTTATACCTTCCATTACTGAAAGGCACATACGATTAAAGTTTCATGGCTACAGTTACATAGGCATCAATTACACGTGTTCAGTTACAGTACCAATTATTGTTACACAGGAACTGGACTAAAATGTCGCCAAGTGGTAGCCAAGTTTAGCAAATTTTTGCGATTTGTCACCAGATTTGCCGACAAAAATTAGTGGCCAAAACGTCGCCAGTTTGGCCACTAATATTGAGATACAATATATAATACACTAATATATAATACACCCTTATTAGAGAGATAGCCATTTATCTTTATGTTAAAGAGGCTTCCTCCTGTAATCTTATTTTTCCGGCAAAGCATCGCTCTCTTCAGACTTTTCATGTTACTCTATGCAAAAGATACTACAATTTCACATATAATTTTAATAAAATTACTTATATATATACAACATTCGTAACAGTATATTAACCTTTTGGTCTACTACCTTTATTATGTTTTAGGTCGTAACATCACTCCGCGCTTAAAAAAAGCATGATTACAAAAGCCGATACGTAATATTGGATTGGCGACATCGGAAAAAATTTTATTATGCTAAAAACACTGGGAAAATCATTAAATTTTTTATATATATTTCTCAAATGCTTAGTGTGATAATCTTACACAGATAAGTTGGACGTCTATGCAAAAGCTTTTTAGTCATCCTAGTGCGTGCCTTCGTATTGAAACTGGAAAGCACATTCGAATAGCAACCGGAAGGCCTGCAGTTTGAAATTTAAATGCATTTTTCACGTCTCCCGACATATGTTTTCGCATATTCATAAGCATTTCAAGCACATTTGTCTCCTGCAAATTCATATTTGGCATGGCATAATTTTTCCGTCTCATTTTCTGAAATAAAATGCAGTCAGAATAATTCAGAAAAATAATTCGGGAAGTCCAGGTGACTTCCGAATTAAAAGTTGGCGGGCGATTATTCGTCACTCCCAGGGTTTGGCTACTGAGTCTCGGCTTCCCCAGTCGGGCTTTAAGTTGGGGAGAATATAAGGTTTTTCTCCCTGCTTGCCTTTCTGGTATTACTTGAAAATACGTGAGGCTTGCATCGGAGGAACCAGAGTTTCAATCACGGGCAGGGCATCGCTTTCCCGCGTTTTTCTTTGTTTCCCGGCTCTAAATAATCAAATAGCTCTCTCTATATGTGATAAGTAATTTAATTTCATATCCGTGGCAATATATTATCGGAGCTGTAGCATCAATAGAGCTACAGCTCCATTATAACTAGAGGTACAGCATCAGTGATTCGGTTGCGAAGTTCCTGAGGGTTAGAGGCAACTACTCACCGCCACCACATACTCACAAGAAAATGGCAAATAAGATTAAATCTGAAGAGAATTGGCCATTTCATTAACCTGCCATTTTCATCTATGCGCCTGTTCACCTTACTGGCAAATTTTAATTAAGGTACTCTCAGAAGTTGTTTGCATTTTTGTGATAAATTTTGACTGGGATATTGGTCGTAATAATGGTTTCTTGAACAGTCAGCCAGGCCACTATTTTTTGTTGAAAGGAGTTACTTTAGTGATTCATTCAACGGTAGATGCTGTACAAGTAAGGTGAACATAGCGAGCGCTCATAAAATACTTAAGAGAATGATCTGGAGAATAATCTGCTGTCCTCGCACTAAGGAAATCTTTAATGTTATGACAATGATGTCTTGAGACAGCAATGAACGATTGATCTCCATGGAGATACCGACGATTTCCTCGCGTGCAGCTTTTTATGTTATGTACTCTACGTTATCAAAAATGGCATAGTAAATATAGAAGAAAAGACTCTGAAACCTAGGCATTTTTTTATATCTCTATTTAATACATTTTCGAGAATGCATTCCTATCCTATATTTTCCACTATTCTAGAAGAAAGATATGTATATTCATGAATTTAAGAGAGTTTCCAATTTTTTTTTTCGAGCGATAACGAGCCATCTCGGTTACGTATTTCAGTACAGCTTCGAGCCAGGGCTGGGACAAGGCTGAGGCAGGTGAGGCACTTGCCTCAGGTGAACAAATAGAAGGGACGCCAAATTAGCTATTCGATCAAAAATTCAGAAATTTATTTTTAAAACTTACGCTTTTTAACTTTTAATTTCGGAATACATCAGTGAATATTAAAAGAATATTGTGTTATAAACAAATTAAAATGTGTTATTGAAAAGTAGCTTTAAGGAGTTAATCACACTTTGTATAACGAATTGTAGAGATTAAACTTTCATAGAAAACATTATACTGCCGACATTAGTTGTTCTTTGTTGTCTCTCATTAGTTTGACTTAAGCGTTTTACTCAGTCATAACGAACTTGCCAAAGTCCACTAACTGAACACAGACGGCGACATAGCTGCTGAGTTTTGCAGTTTCATAAATGCCTTTTGGAATAACACCCGAAGAATAAACAAGGGTGATTGAAAATGAAATGTACCATATTTATTAGTTACTGAACGTTTTTGTATAAAATTGTCCGATAAAAGAGGCCCATGAATCGAGTTTTTGGCTTGTATTCACACTCATGTTGCGCGGGAACTGTATGTATGGATTATTTCATTTAAAGTTATTTCGGAAGCAGATACTGAAGGATTAAACAAATTGGTTCATTCTTTGCCAACTGGGATGTAAAAATATAAGGTAAGATAAATGTTTTTTAATAATTCTATTGCTTATATTGAAACAATAAAATAAACTTTTCAGTTTTAGAGAACTAAAAAATTAGGTTTAAAAATTTGAGTACTTTGTGGAAGATTTAAGACAAAATGTTCTGGCTAATTCTATTGTAATTAATTGATTTTGACGTAACAAATACCTTTTAAAAAATTTAATTTTGTTGCATTGACTCTAACGGGATCGATATAAAATATAGGGTGTTTATAATGTCCCGGACCCATTTTGATGTTTAATAACTCATAAAATAAGAATGATAGATTAAAATTAATAACATAAATAGTTAGATAGACTCAAAAAGTTTCATGACCCTTGTCAATGAACTTCTACGTGTGCCCCCTTCGTCGCACGGAGAATATCAAGTCGATATTCAATTTCACGCCAGGTACCGGCAAGCATGTCGGCATCCACAGAGGCTATTGCGGTTGTAATTCTGTCTTTTAGGTCATCAATGTTCGACACTCTCCTCCTGTAAACGTTGTCCTTTACAAATCCCCAAAGGAAAAAGTCCAGAGGCGTTATATCAGGTGATCTGGGTGGCCAAGGAATTGGATCTCCTCGCCCAATCCATCTTCCTGTAAAATGGTCATTCAAAGAACTGCGAACGATGGTACCCCAATGAGGTGGTGCACCATCTTGTTGCAAAAAGGCATGTGGCTGAAGCTCTTCTAGTTGTGGAAATACGAAGTTTTCCATAATGCAATTAATAAGCAGACGATATTTAGAAAAGCACAGAAATTTAGAATGGAAAATGAAATTATCTGAAATTAACCACATGCGCAGACGATATTTACAATTATTACAAAGGTATTCAAACCTGAAAAGGAAAATATATAAGTTATTCCATCAATAAATGCCATAAGTTTGTTTATATCTTCATTGTTTTATGAGTTATTAAACATCAAAATGGGTCCGGGACTTTATAAACACCCTGTATATTTAAAAGATGTGCTTCTTGCTAAAAAAAATTAAGCAATACTCGTTGCTGTGAATAAAAAATAATGATAAACACCTGTAATAGTCGCGATATTTAACACATAGAAGTTTCTTGAGTTAACTGATGAGGCACAATAACCTAGTAGTAAAGTGATTAAAATACGGTAGAATGTGTAGCGATTAAAATACGGTAGAATAAGATAAAATACATTAGTAATAGTAAATAAGTAAATAAAAAATGTTGCATTTTAAATAGGGGTACACATTTACCGCTTTGCCTCAGGTGAAAAAATGTATAGGAATGGCTCTGGCTTCAGCTAAATTTTAGTTAGTTAGAATTAGGTTAGTTTTTTATTTTCTGTCTTAAGTTAAAGCCCAAGTGGCGGTTCTCCTGTAAGCGTGAGAGGGCCAACTATTAAATATTTCTTTGAGTGAATAAAAGGGTATTTCAACCCTTCCTTGGACTTTGTTTCTGTAGCTGTAAGAAGATCATCGAATAGTTGCTGTACTCTTCTCCAAGGTTCTAATTGTCAAGGAGACATAATTTAACTAGAACTTTATTATTATTTGTTTGCATTGCTTTCAAAATTACGGAGCACAAAATTATGGACTTATAAACTAGAATCACAAAATATGTATTAGGAATCAAAAGAGATACTCGGGACATTCCCTCATAGCTGTTTCTCATATTTTTTATAAAGTTTTCGTAAAATTTAACAATCTGAAATCCTTTTCTGCACCAAAATTTATCAATAATTCTTTGTTAACGGTTTGACTCGTTTCTTATACAATCATCTCTCTCATAGGCTCCAGATGTAAATTACAAATCGAGCACTCACTGTATTCTAAATAACACATGACGGCCGGAATACCCAAAGTCAATAGGCGTATGAAACACTGAGGGAAAATTGCAACAGTCGATGTCATATTTGATTGTCCAAGTACGTAAATCAAACTCCTATCGTATGTGCATTGTACAGGAAATTTATAGACTTAATACGCCTGTGAGAGTATATTTTTTGTGAAGTTACTTCTAAAAATCATTTAAAATATTCAGTTGTTCTTGAATTTTTATAAATTTTTGACTATGCATTGTTTTGATATAAGTTTCTTTTTAAATCAGTGGGATTATAACCTCTTTCTAAGAGAAACGTTAAAGATGGGGAGAAACCACGAACAGGCCCATGCAATCAGCCCGTTCCCAGGATTCGAACTTCGAACTACCAGTGTTCAAGGACTTTACCGTTCGGCCGCTGGTAAGCCCGAAAAGTTTCAGTGAGTTGATAGGAATTTTATCGCTTTACTACTAGGTAAAATGCAAGAAACTGAGGGAACGAAATATTCAAATTATTCAACAAAAATTAACTTTTTTTTTAATGCAACCATTTTGGGTATCACAAATCAATCCTGTCTCTGACTTTGTTTTTCAAGCTTACTTTCGCAAAATTTATTTCAAAAGTTTCCCTTTTAAACTTTTTAAATTTAATTCTATTTATGTAAAGGGAACAATATGCAAAAGTAGTTACAGAAAAATTTCAATTTTATTAAAGTTATGAAAGAGACTTGAAATTTTAAAAACTATGAAATTAACAATCTTTTATTAATAAATAGGAATTTTAGAATTATTCTGTAAGTGACAGAAACTTTACAGTTTCATCAATCTGCTTATGAAATGCGGACAACATTACTGATAGGATGCCCTTCTAACAGAAAGCAAATTTTAATTACTTTTAAGCAAACTACAATGTGTTTCAGACAATCTACATATATTTTTCACAGCTGATAAACTTAAATTTCCCTACTTTAAAGTTGAGCCAATTTGAAGTCATCTTTGGAGTCAGACGCAGCTTTGAACAAATGAAATTCATTCTAAAGTTCTGCTGGAAGGTTTAAAGTACAGTAAAAGTGCAAAGATAGTTTAAAGATAGTTCAGGAGAACGTTTGAGACAAATCCACTTACTATATGCATCATTATTCGAATTAGAGGTAAGTTTGAAGAGGATGGAATTCTTCAGAATATCCTTCGAAATATTCTGACAGACACCAATGTCAGTGATCACTCTACATGACAGGAAAACTGATGGAAGCGTATCGCCAGACTTGAAAAATCTGAGATAATTGGATCAAATAGCGGACGTTTAAAATCACATGCCTATCTCACTTCATCTTTGAGAAAACTAAATTCCAATAATAATCCATGCTGTCAGTGAGGATAATCCAGACAAACGATCCAGACTAGAGATCCAGAGTTTTCGATCCAGAGATAAGATAGGTAGAGGATGCAAGGTTTTCAGTAAAGAATATATGGAGCAATAATGCTACATTTAAAAACCAGCATTGACCAAAAAAATTTCATTTACGATGAATACTTAAAATTTTTAAAACTAAATTCAATATTGATAAACACTGATTTTATGTTAATTCAAATGTATAAACATTTTTGGCACACTCGCTGTAAATATTGACAGTAGAAAGGTATCTTAGGAACGGAAATTTCAGCATATACTGTTTCTGCCTGCAACATACTAAGATAATTTCTTTGCACTATGAAAAATGCATTTATCTGCTAGTAATAGACATGGGTAAAATTTATTAAAAAGGCATGGTTTTCGAAGTCACTGATTCGAGGTTATTCTTGGTAATTATTTCACTGTAGCCGGGTTAGAAGTTTCATTGAACATCTAAAATTGAAAGTTTCAACAAATATGCATCTGCCTGCTAGAATTATTCTCCACCAGCAAGTATTATCTATATTTAACAGCCTAACAGCTTAGAATTTAACTTTCGTGCTATTTTAGGATTACCGAAATTTATTTAAGCTAACTGCTGTCTGATTTAAGAGATTAACTATTTAACAAGTAGTCGCGAGATTATGGCTTTTATGGAAGTACAGGGATTAAAATGAATGCCTTGAGGAAACTCATAATGTTTCTCAAACATTCTTCAAAATCCATCAAGACAATAAAAAATGCAAATCATTGTTTAAGTCAACAAGAAATCTGTTCAACCACTTATTTCGACGAAGAACTATTTCATATTGAAGTTCTCACAGAACAAGGTTCTCTATGTTGTTGGATTATAGAATCTCTTAAAATATAGATCAGCGTCTAACTGGATGTTTACTGAAATAAGAAATTAACCCAAATGGAATACAAAAAGCTAATTATTCATTTCTTGCTAATGGTATCTCTGGCGTTTTATTAACTAACGCTTTCCCTGAATGATACTGATATCTGTTTCGATGACATGAAAACATCAGCATGAGTGTTATGGAATCCCCTTAAAGAACGTAACTTTGGCCCTTGATTGAAGCATCCAAAAACAAGAAACGGTCTTCCTTTCTTTATAATGGAAATGGAAGTTAAAAGGTCTTATACTCGTCATGTTGGAGGTCTTATACTTGTAATTTCTTCACATAATTAAACATCTGAATGGGATGTAACTGCATTATAGAGCAGAATCTTTCTGCAGAGAATTCTTTGGATACATAAAATAAGCTGTAAGTTCCATCAAACTGATACATACTTCAACATCACTTTTGTACAGTTTTTCAGTTTAATTTTACAAAAAGGAAAAGAAATATGTGTGGGATGATAGCAGATGATGCCATATCATTTAGAAGTTCATTGTGTATACAGCAGCACACAGTTTAATAGTACGTAAGTTGGTTGGAATATAGTATAACCATTGTACTATTAAAGCAGAAAGTTCTAACACACTTTACGTAAATTTGAATTCAATGTCTCAGTTCAAGCTCTCTGATAAATACTATTCGTTTTACTAAATCAAATTTAGATCTTTTTTTTTTCTAATAATGTTTATTCTTTCCTTAATGTAATGCAATTTTTTGTTTTGAACACTAATTTAATTTCCATAACCAAATGAACTTATTCTGTAGATTAAATAATTGGAAATACTCATAAATTGTTAATAGCATTTTCTGTTAATTATATTTTATGTTATTTCTCTTTTCGGTTTTAAACGGTGCCGTCAAACTACTAGTGGTGATTTTTTAAGTTAAACCTGGATGCCGTCTACGGTATTATCTCGGTTCGTCACGAATTAACTCTATAATAAAAAAATTAACTCATAGAATTTTATTTCTAATCGCAGAAAGAATACTACCAGGAAAATATAATACTGAAATTTAGCAATTAGTTCTTTACATTGCTTATTTTCTTTATTTTTAGGAAGAACTAGTCATTTGTATATTGAATGCTTCTCAAGAATTATTTGCCTAAATAAACGAGTGCTTTTGTGGAAGACTTCTGAGAAGAGCTGACTCCCATTTACATTACACATGAGTAATACTGTAGAGGCAGTTAAAGTCATATTCTATAGATGTTGTAGGGTTTCCTTTAGTTAAAATTAAGATATTATTCAATTTTTGTTATCTTTCCTGAACTCCTCAAATTCCGCTTGCATTTCCTTGCCAGGATGTAAATTTAAAGTTAAGTGAGTATTTAAACGGATGAATATCTGAGTTTAGTCAGAGCGTGTTTTCGCTAGCCAGCGCATATTTCGTTTCTGATCTTGCTGTTTCGCTAATATGCCGCTTGGCCATTTCAAATAATCGTCTCGCCTGTTAGGTTACCTAACTTAGCCGTAACTTTACGCGCTAATCCAGCAGTATTCTATTTAGATTTGAATTGATTTGTATAATAACGTTTAAGTTCCACTGCAGGTGGTCGGTGTTATTGTAAAGCACTAAGTACGTGCATTTCTGTTCATAGTCGGAATTAACAAAGGATTATTTTCACCCCTCTTGTGTGCTGATATTACTTCACGCCTGTGCGAGAATTCATCAGGTTCATTAGTAGGATTTAGCCTAGTTTATATGGCCAAAAAACGGCAAGATTTTATAATATATGTTTGCTTAACTCTTCTGAAAGAAGAAATTTTATGAAAAGAAGATTCGTCTTACTTGCAAATAACATTATTATAAGCACTTTGGTGTATATTTTAGGCATACAGCTACTCCTCACTTTACGACTATCTGCTTAACGATCACTCGTACTTACGACCAGTCGAATTTCGACCTACAGTTCGAAGAATCCTCTTTTGAGTATAGAAAAGTATTGCAATTGTAAAAGTATTGAAAAGTATTGAATTCGTTTCTCAAAATATGTGTTTCTTTCTCAAAATTATTAAAACAAATTCTCCGATTAGTAGTAGGTAATTTAGAAGCTAAATCAGAAATCACAAAAGAAAAACTGAGATGCAAAAAGAATTGTTTAGAAAAGAAAATCTATTTAGCTATGAATCATTTTCGCACAGCACAGAGATTTCGAGAATAATCTTGATAGCAAAAACTGTGTATTTTCAACAACAGCATGGTCTAGTAATCATGACTGAAGAACACGGTGTTCCACAGAGAATATTTGATCTTAAGAATGCAGGAGGAAATAAACAAAATTGGCACTAAATAACAAAAATAGATGCAATAGAAGAGTATTAAGGAGCAAACCCAGTGAAGTAGATATTACTTGCAACGAGAACAATGACTAGTAAAAGAAGAAATAAGTTATATTTTCTTTATTTTTTATGAGTCTCCGCTACACTGCTGACAATGAATATCCAAAAGCATTATTGCCTACTGTTGAATAAAACTATAATCGTAAAAGGATCTTGATTTGCGGCCTTGAGAACTAATATTTCTCAAAGTTAGAATAACACAATACCAGAGTGGAATACTTTAAATATTTTTCTCTAGTGGAGGTACTTTAAGGAAAATATCTAATGACAAGAATGCTTTTAAAATATTAAAGTTCACATACAAAATTATATATTTTGTCAGCCCTTTGGTACGTTAGAAATGTTAAAAAATTCTTAGAATTGCACTGGTATGTATTTGCAGAAAAAATCTGTGGTTGGTCAGAATAAACAAATAGAAAGAGGTTCTTAAATTCTTTTATTGCGATAACACTAAATATTTCTTTTTAATGAAATAATTATTCTTGATCTAGGTGTAGATAGAAATAATGATGTATCTTTTAAAGCCCATTGATGCTGTCTGCCTCGAAGAGTTTTAAAGTGAAGGGAGCAAAAGCAAGTTTAATTTTGAAAATGAGAATTGCTTATATGATTTTTAGTAACTATATTTGTTTACTAAAACGGATTAAATTACATCTTTAATCAAAAGTAACTAATTGAAGACATTTGAAATAAACTGACATTTAGGTGACATTACTTTGAGAACAACAATTTCATTCATTCTGATATTCCATCTGTTATTATCATATAAACAGAAAAAGCAATATGCAACATTGATTGTTGCTTCACTTTACTTTGAGGACAGGGTTTCAAGATTGGAGGGGGAGGAAAAAATCACCAAGTACATTTTAATGTATTTTTTTAATCCATTCTGACATGATATCAAACTTAAGTACAAACTCGTAAATAAAATGTCTAGAATTACAATACCCATGCCCTTAAATAAATAAAGAAAATTTGTTTAAGATGATTTTTATAAACAGTACCTACCTTAAAAATATTTCCAGCGTCACTTGAAAATTCTCTGTTCGTGACGTCCCTTTTTGAACGCATATATATTTGTGAGAAATTTATTTTCGTATGATGCATATAAAATTTAAAATAAGGAAATATAAATCAGAAGATTATCTTTGAAGTTACTCTTAGCAGGCGCTACCTCGATCAAAGTAATACAGACAGTACTCGAAAAAATAATGTACGCATTAAAAACAGTGTATTTCATATTTTTTTCACATAACCTTTTGGATTATGAAAAGTAAGTGTAATTTTCAACTTACTGTGTAAAATACGAATAAATATGTGTAAAATATGAATGCTCAAACTCAGTGATAATGTTGAGTATATTTGGGCCGATAAAAAATTTAAATTCTATAAGGTGTATTTCTGCGAGTTTTCAGTGTATTATTATTAGAGCATGAATTTCAAAAGATACGAAAATTTAAGATCTATGATTTAAAATAATTCTTACGATCATTTATTTTTGAGTGATAGGAGGGATTGAAAAAGAATTTAGAAAAGGATGGGAAAGGATCAATTTATTGTCCCATATTAAGTCTTTTTTCTATTTAAAAAATAATTATTTAATATACTTCTACACTTTTCATTTCAATTTTGCTTCAAATTTTTGCAATTTGATTGTACTGTTTTACAAAAATGTGAAATTCTTGATCAGTAATTTTTCTGATTTTTCACAAGCATGTGTGAGCAAATTAAGTAACGAATTTTAAGCTATTTAAACTATATTAGAAAAGGATATTAAGGTAAATAATTATATGTTTGAAGTTATGTTAAAAATTTTGAATTGTTGATAAGAATTTTTAAGTGAATGAAATAATTATGAAAAATTAATATAAAATATGATAAACAAATAGTGTTTTTGAGAAGTGTTATAGGAATCATTAGTATGAAATTATATTAACTAATTTTAAGGTTTACGGATCATAGTATGTTCAGATAAACTTTAAAGGCTCCCACTTTTATGTTTTCCGTGTATAATAATTTTTATTTTTTTTAATATAATGGAGTGTGTTTTTAATTTTTATAATGAAATGATACCGCGTAAAAAATAAGTAAATTTTAAATGTCTTAGTAATAGGGAAAAATTTGAAATTTGTTGTGTTTATGAATGATGTATACAAAATTTTTATATTTTAAAATGCCTTCCCTAAAAAATAATTATGCAGATTCTAAAAAATAAATTATGGTAATTTTAATTTAAAAAAAGTTAGGGTTATGAAAATTTTAAAACAAAATTTTTCCTTCTTTTTATTATAGGGTAAATTTAATTATATTTTTGCAAAATTTAAAAAGACTTTAACTTGACAAGTTATTTGTCTTCAGTTTCAGTTTTAATTTTGTATAATGTTGTATTATTATTAAGTAATATGAAAGATTTTTGAAGAAAAACAGTAAACTTTGACAATTGTACAATGCCGAAAACCAGTTACCTTTCCCAAGAAACGGAGTTTTTTGGTATATTATACTTAGCATCCCCCAACCATCAGCAAGATGGTATGCTGATTTTGTGGAAGAGGATCTGCCAAACTAATCGTCAAAGTATTCTAGTTTTATTCAGTATTGCATTATATTATTATGTTTTTACATTGAATTTTCTATTGTATTAAGTATGTGTATCTACAATAGGAATAAATTAAGTAATCATAAATTCTGTATTATAATGGAAATTATTTGCATTAGCAAAAATTGGTTAAAACTTTTATTTGAACATTTATTTTGTGAAAAAATTTGACGTTTGAAAGTTGATATTATGTTTTGTGTTCTCAAAATTATATCTTTCACATTTTGCTGCTCTAATGCCTTTTTCTTCCACCCTGCTCACCCAACCTTTCTTTTGAGGAAGGGAACATGTAAGATATAATAAAATATGATAGCTGCTCTAAAAAATAATTGGCCACTTCAAAATTAGCATTCTAAATTTGGTGCTCTCCCCCTAAATTCATCCTTTCTCCTGAATTCGAGATCATTCGAAATTGTGTAACCTTTTAATGCAGATATCTCCTGCTCAATCAGATAGCCAAAACTTTCTCTGACTCGAACTGAAACCATTAACTTCCTCGCATCTTCCTTTAAACTTCTGCGTTCTTTTTCGTTTACGCTTTCCTGCTGGCAACACGCTATTTTTCCATGCTGCTGCTTATTTTACTTGAAATGACGTCGTAGCTTTTCATCTATGTATATAAAAATTATTTTTACTCAACTATGATCGAAAAGTAATTTTTCTGCCAAAGAAAAAATTTTGATGTGCTTACAAATAAAGATGGTGATTCGCCGAAATTAGTTTTGTCAAAGTCTTATTCCTGCCTTATCCACCCAGCCATGTCTACAGCCAAAAGTTAAAAGGAACAGATTCATAACTGCACATTTAGTATATTACATATATATATATATATATTGAATTCCAGTGTATTTATTTACAAATTCCAATCTAAATTTCACTTAATTTTTCAGTTATATATATGTAAAAATACGATGGCTTTGCCTTTTGCGAACTAGCAACCTTTAATTCATTTTCTGCAATTCAGGATCTTCCCCTAGACCAGTACCTTCTGGAACATTCGCGCCTATTACATAACCTCCTCGTATATATGCTGCGTCATAAGTTCTCCTATACAGATGCCTTCTCGCCTTCGTCCTGGTAACGCCTTCGCTATGCTCCTTTTTCTTTGTTAGAACGTTATGACGTATTAAAGTTTAAAGTCAGTCGTATCTACGTCAATCGTTCAATATCAGTCGTTCAATTACTGAATAAGTTATTTTAGTAACTTCATCTGAAAAATCATCTGCTCTAAATTAAAATAAAGATATGCTGTTAAAAATGAAAGTCCTGAGTCGTATTTTTCTCCGTGGTTCAATCAGTCCAGCTTCGTCAACCATCTGCTAAAACGTGTAATGGAATAGCATCACCATTCACTCACGACGTGTTGGGTTAACTGAAATATTACAGTTATTAATTAGCCGGTAGGATCTATCCTCTACGTGGGAAAAAGGCTCCTGGATTTATTTCTAACGCGTTTCTAAATTCAACAGTGGGTCAAGGACAGTGTGTGATCGTCTTATGCTTTTGCTTCTTTTCCGGCGATGCTTAAGTGTTTTACCTCGTCTTCAAAGGTATGCGTTTTATCAAGTGCTTCTAAAGTGATTGATTTTAGTGTTCAAATTGATGTGTATGCGAACTCTCAAATTCAAGATTTTTTGATTGGAATGCTAACACGCTCAAAAACGGCAAAAATGGCAAATGATAAGCAAGAATCCGTAGCTATTGTGGATACAGCAAAATTTTAATTCCCTATTTTTGACGGCACAAGTACAAATTTTCCAATAGACAAATATCTTCTATTGTTTGAAGAGAAATGTGCTGCAAAGAAAATTCCAGAAAAGGAAAAGAAATTTGTTTTCACAAAGTGAATTAGAGGAGAGGCTTTAGCCCTCTATTTACGTGATTGTTTAGATAAAGACTGGAACAACATAAAGGATATTTTCGAGACATACTTCACAACATCGGAATCTGTTACTTTTAGTGATTTTGTGTCTTTAAAATACGAGAAATTTAATAATATTGATGCTTATTTTCGTAATAAGTTGAAATTAGGAGCCAGCTTGAAACTAACAGATTCCACATTGGTGGAAGCACTTATGGAAGGACTTCCTCATTCTCAAAGAATGCTGCTAAGAGTGCAAAAAATAGATACACCCGAAAGACTGGATTATTCTTGCTAGGAAACTGTTTCCAGTTCAGATGCCGTTGGATGGTCTAGGAAATAGTAATTACCAGTTTGTTTCTCCAAGGCAAACTGTTCCGAGGTGCTATTATCCCAGGACAGTGCAATCCACTCATTATCAAAGTTTTAGTAGTGTGAGACCTTTTAATTATCAACAAGTGCAATACCGACCTCTTCACTATCCGTATAGGCCAATTCGATATCCACAATTACCTGCTATTAATTATAACATGGCTCCTAAAAGAGAAGTTAAAAAATGATATTACTTTAAAGTGAATGTACAAATTGAACAGGAAAAAATTCCCAGTATTATTGATACGGGATCGCGAATTAACGTTTTACCGTTAAAAATTTTCAACAAAATTGGTGATAAATTTAGAGAAATTTCAGTGAAATCCCATGATAAAATATTTTCAATATCTAGCCAAGTTCATATAGAAAAAATAATCAAAGTAAAGTGTAAAGTAGGTAAAATAGAAAATAATGTGATATTTTATGTAGTAGATTCAAATTTGAATTATTTATTGCTTTCATCACCATGTGTTTCATTATTTAAATTACAATTGAATTTTCATAATTATGAAGTTTATCAGCTTGGAAAACAGGTAAGTAAAAATGTTAAAGTAGACAAGTTTTTCCAAAATAATTATGTAGGTAAAAATGATATCAGTGCTAAACAATCTAGTAAATATTTTGATAATAGTGGAAATTTTGTATGTAAAAATGATGTTCATACTAAAAATACTAAAAATACTAAAAATTGTGGTAATTATTTTGAAAATAGTAAAAACTCTGATAGTAAATTACAGAAATTGTTGAATGATTATAATCATATATTTGCAAAAAGTAAATATGGTGTTGGTTGTATAAGCGTTGAACTTCCCAGAGTTATATTAACTTCTGAATTACCAATAGCCTATAGACCATATAGAGCATCTCCTAAAGATAATAGTGAAATTAAAAAACAAATAGATGAATTGTTAAAAGCTGGAATTATTAAACCTTCTTATAGTCCTTATGCTGCTCCTGTAAATTTAGCTTATAAGCGAGATGATCAGTCCAGAAGCAGATTGTGTATTGATTTCAGGAAGCTTAATCAAATTACTAAAACTTATTCAGAACCTATTCCTAGAATTGATGCTGTATTAGATCAATTAACAAATGCAAAAAGCTTTTCTACATTGGATTTGGCATCAGGCTATTGGCATATAAAATTAAATGAAAAGGATACTGAAAAATTGGCATTTACTACAAATTTTGGACTGTAGGAGTTTACTAGATTACCTTTTGGTTGGAAAAATTCCCCAGCTGTTTTCCAACGAGCTCTTAGACAAATTTTAAACAAATATCAGATTCAATTTGCTTTAAATTATTTTGATGATATTATAGTATTCTCTCCAAATTTTGATGAACATTTAAATCATCTTAAAATAATATTTGATATATGTGAGAAAGAGAATATAAAATTAAAACAATCTAAATGTAATTTTGCTAAAGAAAAAATAAATTTTCTAGGATATGAAATTCAAGCAGGAAAATACCAGCCCAGTAATGCAAATATAGAGGTTATTAAGAAATTGCAACCCCCTAAAAATGTCAAAGAATTACAAAGATTTTTAGGAAGTATTAATGTTTATCATAAATTTATTCAAAATTATGCTAAAATTAGAGCCCCATTAACAAATTTACTTAAGAAAGATACTCCTTATAATTGGACTGATGAATGTCAAAAAGCTTTTCAAAAATTAAAAGAGGCATTGATTTCTAGACCTATTTTAACTTTGTTTAATTCTAAATATCCCTGCCATGTATTTGTTGATGCGTCCAAAGAAGCTGTTGGTGCTGTTTTAAAACAAGAACATCCTGATGGTAGTTTACATCCAATTGCTTTTCATTCTAGAAAATTAAGATCTTATGAACAAAATTATGTCATTACTGAGCTGGAATGTTTATCTATTAGTGATACAATTGATAAATTTTATTATTATTTACATGGTAACCATTTTACTGTACATACTGATCATGCTGCTTTAGTTTGGCTTAAAAATATAAAACATCCTACAGGTTGTCTACTTAGGTGGTCTTTAAAATTATCTATGTATGATTTTGATATAAAATATAAAAAAAGGATCTACTAATGTTGAATCTGACATGCTCTCTAGAAATCCTATGTGTCAACATTTAAGATTGCAAGTTAATTATCATTAGAAGAAATAAAAGAATATCAAAATTTAGATAATGTTTCTAATACTAAGTATAAGAAAATGAATGATGTATTAACTATCAAAAAACAGGGATTGTGCAAAATTGTGATACCCATGTCTCTACGTACGAAATTACTTGAAAAGGCCCATATACAATTTGGTCATATTGGTGTATCATCTATGCTAAATTTGTTATCTCCAAAATATTATTGGCCAGGAATTGTTCAAGGTGTTAGAAATTATTGTAAACATTGTGAAGTATGTCAGTTTAATAAGAAAAGTAAACAAAAGAAATTTGGTTTAATGCAAAATTTACCATCAGTTAGTGAACCTTTTGAAATATTATCTATTGATACTGTAGGTGGTTTAAATTATTATAATTCTACTAAAAAGTATATTCACATAATTATTGATCATGCAACTAGATATATCTGGACTTTTGCTTCTAAAAGTGTAACTACAGATAATTATATAAATTGCTTAAAACCAATTTTCCAAATTCAGGTATCTAAAAAGATTTTAAGTGATAGAAACGCTGCTTTTATATCTTCAAAATTTAAGCACTTTTTAAGGAATCATAATGTAAAACAATTGCTAACTACTGCAAATAGACCACAAACTAATGGTAAAATTGAACGTGTCAGTCAAACTATTATAACTAGATTAAAATGTAAACTAAATTCTTATCAAGGTAATATAGCATGGACAAAATTATTACCCCAAGTAACTGAAGAGTATAATAATACCCCTCATTCTGTAATAAAATTCCATCGATCATATTTAATGTATGAAAAATTACCTTATGATTCCTTAATTCAAAATCAAGAATTTTATCCGTTAATAGAAGAAGCCAGGAAAATAGCTCAAAAGAGATCTGATGATTATCATAATGTAAATAAAGAAAGATATGATATTCATTTTAAACCTAGTAATTTTAAAAGTGGTGATTTAGTAATGTATGAAGAATTTCAATATCCTAATACACGTAAATTACCTCCTCCATTCTCAGGATCTTATAAAATTTTAAAACAATATTCTGAAGTTACTTATAAAATTAATAAACCTAATCCTTTAACTATAAAGAAATCAGAAATTGTTCATTCAACTAGATTAAGACCTTTTAATCCAGCAAGTCAGTTTAAGTTAACTGCCAGAAATAGTAGAATTCCTATCTCTGTTTAAAATTAAAATTAAATTTTTCAAAATTACATTTTCCTGATTATGACTTTTAATACCTGATTTAGACTTAAACTCTAAATATGACAAGTTATTTTCTTGACTATGACAAATTATTATCTCGATCTTGACCTTTTATATTTTTCACATAATTTAAACTATTTTGTAGCAAAAAGTTTCTTTTTATTGTAGGATAATATTTGTTTCTAATTTACAAAAATATAAAAAAGACTTTAACTTGATTATACAAGTTATCTGTCTTATAATTTTGATTTTGTATGATCTTTTATTTTTCTAAAAACACTTTGAGGTAATGTACAATGCCAAAAACCAGTTACCTTGTATTAGGCAACGGAGGTTTTTCGGTATTTGTACCTAGCACCCCCCAACCACCAGCTAGTAATCACGCTGATCTGTTGGCGAGGACATGCCATAGTTTTTTTAGTGAAAGTGTTCATGTTCAAGTTTATAATTGTATTATTTATATTGAATTGTTTTTGAATAATTATAATATTTTGTATTGAAGTGTAAAATATGTCAATCTTTAATTGTCTACGATGAGAAGAACAAATGCACATATTATTCATAAATTGTATAATCTATTTCTTTTCTAAGTTTTATATGAAGGAAGAAAAATTTAAAATATTTTCTAATCAAAGCTTACTATTATCAAAAAATATTCAGCGGAAAAAGTGCATCATATTTGTGAACTATCAACATGCATCATATTTGTGGATTATCTGGCATTTAGAGATTTTACCAGATATTTTCATTCTATTCGAACTCTTTTTATGAAAAGGACTTTCAAAAAACAAAGTGGACATTTTTGACAAAATTGAGGATTTTTGTAATTATAACTTGATTATTTATCAGTAATCCATATTTATTATGTTATAGTTTTAAAATTAGTCATATATTGTATATTTATTTATAATGCATAGTTTTAATGTTCAAAATTTCATATATTATACAGTCAAAAATTTTATATGAGAAAGTCATGAACTATGATAGGCCATAGTTAAAGCTCGTAAGCTATGTCCTGGATGTTTTCATGTCTTTTCTCATACTTTTGCTTTACTACTGTCCTAATGCTTTTCTCACCCCCTCCTCTCCTTTTTGACGGGGGGGGGAAGATGTAAAAATACGATGGCTTTGCTCTTTGCGAACTAGCAACCTTTAATTAATTTTCTGCAATTATTCCCCTAGACCAGCACCTTCTGGAACATTCGCGCCTATTACATAACCTCCTCATATAAATGCTGCGTCATAAGTTTTCCTATACAGATGCCTTCTCGCCTTCGTCCTGGTAACGCCTTCGCTATGCTCCTTTTTCTTTGTTAGAACGTTATGACGTATTAAGTTTAAAGTCAGTCGTATCTAGTAGTTCAATTACTGAATAAGTTATTTTAGTATCTTCATCTGGAAAAATCATCTGCTCTAAATTAAAATAAAGATATGCTGTTAAAAGTGAAAGTCCTGAGTCGTATTTTTCTCCGTGGTTCAATCAGTCCAGCTTCGTCAACCATCTGCCAAAACGTGTAATGGAATAGCATCACCATTCACCCACGACGTGTTGGAATAACTGAAATATTACATATATATATATATATATATATACATATATATGTTACCAGCAAAGTTTGAAACGCCGGCATTGTATATAGAGCCGGACAATTTTAGGTAAAGTGTTAAATATGAGAATGATTACGTACTTTCCTTAAACATTGTATATGATACCTAGACAGTCTATAGAATGACAAATGCTCTTTAGACAAAGTATGAGAAAAAGGTTATGATAAGGCTATTATTTAAAAGACGTTCATTCCTCAAAAATAGAAATGATATTTTGAAAAATCAACGAAAGAGAAAAAAAAACTGTTAATCGAAATATATTAAAAAAAAAGAGAGAGAGATGATTTTCATACAACATAATAAATTTGTCTTTTCTATCTGACTAAGACTGCGAATCAGTAAGATCTACCTGACATCCAAAATTAAATTCAGAAAAAATCACAACTTTCACTACAATGCTCTTTTTAATACCTTTTTGCTTTTTCTCACAAAGCTCACAAAGGTGGCTGCACATTTCAATATCATTACGTGCAACATTTTTGTATTTGATTCAAAGTTTTTTTCAACATTCTGTCACGTCGTCAATGTTCAGTACTCATATGAGTTTTCATGAAGTACCGAAAATAACTCAGCTTTCGTAACGTAATACTATAACTGAAATAGTACTGAAACTTTCTTTAATAGGATAAATGAATAGAATTTTCTTTTCCACAAAAATCACATCCTAGCGATGCAGCAGCCAGTAGTCCCGTGGTTAATTCTTAGTACTCATTTTGACCTTTTACATCATTTATTAACTTCTGGTAAGTAATTAAGATACAATTACTTACCAGAAGATGATAATTTTGTTGTTTGATTTCTAAATTAATATACTGGTAAGCAGTTTGTTAAACATTCCCGATACGTTTCTTCGAAACCGCATACGTTGCTGATTTGTCATTTTATAGAAATGCCTAGGAAGTATGTGAAATATGAATCTTTTCATATACTGCTGGCTAGTTTTAGGCATTATATACAATTCTAGGCATTCTATAGAATGCCGGATTTCAAACTTTGCCGGTAGCATATGTGTGTAAAGAAGCAAAAATTAAAGGCATTAATGGGATTTTGAAAGTGAAAATCTAATTGCTGCTAAGACGTATCATAAACAGAAAATTAATAGTTATATGTATATATACATATATGATGAAATATTTAAAGACTACATTGCTGTTACCTGAGAAAGGAGAGAAAAAGGGAAATTTCAAAAAACCGCCACATCCTCCTTCCGCTGTCCCCATCCCTGCCGGGATTCGAACCCGGGACCTTTGGATTAGAAGTCCAACGCGCTATCCACTGCGCTACAGGGACAATTGTTCAGCGTCATGGTAAGTTTAGTTTAATGTCGTTTTTAGACCTGTGCTGAAGAGCAGCACAGGTGAAAAATTCTGTTCTAGAATTTAGGCGAAATTTGACTGGAGTAGCAACTGTGGGTGAGCTAGAAAGTGACCGTAAAAGCCGTTGGTTGTTTGTGACCTATGGGTTGATGGTCACTTGTGTGGGGCAACACAGAAAATTGAGATAAATTATTAAGATAAAATTTAATCTACGGTCACTGGTGATCGTCAAGTCCACTGGCTGTCATTGACTTACGAACTGACAGTCAGTTATAAAAAAGCACACTTACTGGTTTTAAATCGCCTAGGTTTGTTAAGAAATTAGACTGATTAAATTTCCAAATTAATTTAAGATCTTATATTCTATCGACTCACAACAATATAATGCTCACTAATATAAAAAGCAAATCGATGGCCACTAAAGACAGTAAAGATTTTGGTCGCTGATGAAAGTCATTACGATAGCCTACTGCATTTTTTTTTTTAACTGTGGCAACATTTGCCAAAGATGTGAGATGGAGATTGTATTGTAGCATAACACAGTATTTTAGATATTTTGGAAACACTTCGCTGAAAACATTTCTAACACCATAAAAATCAAGTAGAACTAAAATTAGATTATTTCACCATCCTTTCCCGTAATTAAAAAAAATAATTATTTACTGCTAAAAACGAAGAAAAATGTAATTAAATTCTTCATTACGATTAGCAATTAATTAAGCGAAATTATTTACTTATCATTAAAGTAAGAATTCAGTTATATAAATTATTGTATATTAATAATTATTCCTAATAAATTATTCAAAAAACATCTTCCATTGGTGAATCAGATTTTCTAAATGCGTTTCACATTAAAAAAAAATCTTTTTGTTCTAGTTAAGGACCCTAATTCCGATCCAGCTTTATTCTCAGCCTTTAAGGAACTTATGTTTTAGTTTTCTTGTTTCATCAATAAAGGCTTGACTTCTTTCCAGTCATTCTTATCTTATCCCCATATTCTATCTCGTTCATTTACACTTAGACAGCTGAAGAAGATGGTTCGGTATTTAAACCATTGAAAATAGTCCTGAAAAATTTACAAACATTCCGCTGATTTTTGTTGTTTGACTTCTTCGATAATAACTTTTAATTCTTGATCAATAGTCTACAGTTAAATAACTAAGCTGCAAGCTGGTTTAAATAGTATCGGCTATGAAAGAGCGCAAAGCCGAGATAATTACATTTAACTGGATCTGGCAGAATTCTAATCACGCTAAGCAAATGCCAGAAACTTTCCCCGCTAAGATCCAAAAGCTTCAGCTTAAATGCACAAGCTGATTTGCATTGTGGTGAGAAATAAGGAAAGAAGTTAAAGATCAAAATCATAATAACCGGTTAGTTTAACATAAGCACCTCACAAGTTTTAAATTAAAATTTATCATTTTTTGCTAGGCAATGTTATCGAGAGTTGAAGATTGTATTTTCTATAACAATCTGTGATTGGTTAAACGGAAGACGATGATTTCATACGAACCAATCACGCTAGCAAAAAGACTCTGCAGAAAATTTCAAGTTGAATAACATTATTGAGGAATTTCAGTAATGTAGTATATTAAGATAAAATCAAATAAATAATTTTTTAAAAGCTATTTAGCGTAAAATATCATCTTTACGATCGAATTACTATTTTCAAATCATTCTGAATTCATATAAGTCGATCGTCAACATAAACTATTAAAATATTTGCTAAAATTTCTCAGCTTATACTCGGAAATATGTAATGTATAAGTAACTCAGTTTATATAGTTATATAAGTAACTCAATTTATAAAATTATGAATGTTTCCCTATATAAATTAATTTAATCAATGTGGCTTAAATTTGTTAATTGGCTTCTTTAAGCACGGAGGAGTAATTTACTTTGAGCGTACAAAAATATGTTTGTTTTTGCCATTTGCAGAGAAAACAAGGAAATACATTCATAAAATATAAACAAAATATACATATATTTTTCCCCTTATCATGTCGCGCATATTAGTAATGACTCTCTCTATCGATTAAGAATTTCCATGGGAGAAGGAATCCCCTTTTATGGCCCATTTGCGAATACCTGAAGTTACTTCTCAACCAACCGTAGTATAGATCAAAGTTCGAAGCCGTTATTTATAGAATTGCACTTTGCATTAGAACATACGATGGAGTGAAACTGAACCGTTCATATCAAGTAACTTTTCTGCAATGGTTTTCCAGTATTGTTCTGAATCTGAATTTTTTTTTGTTTTTTTTTTTTATTTTTCCTTCCGTCATCAAGGAATCACAAGAGTCAGACTTTGTCTGAAGGTCGGCATAACGCTACGTGCTAAGAAATGATATCGTAAGCCTTATCAATGTTCTGATAGAGACTTATAAATAAAAAGAAATCCACAGAAGCTAAATATACACTTATCAGAATTTTTCAAATGATTTGAAACGAAAGTAACAAAATCCTTTAAATCTGATTCATCAGATTAATTTATGAAAGTTGGCCTATATTTAAGTCGAGATATGGCAAATGTTTTTTAGGGCATGAAAGAGGCGATAAAAACTTGGAATATTGAAACTATTTTTGTAATTATACTTTTAGTAAATATTTACTCCTTTTAATAAGTATTTACTCTATACATAAGATACGTGTAAAGACTACAGTCTGGAAACTTCATATTACGGTTTAACACTTCGAAGAATTCATCATAAACTTTCAAAAATTTTTTAATAATTATTAAATAATTCAAAAATATAAATTTACAAGACTAAAACGAAACTACAATGGGATCTTAGTATACAGATTCCAGTTAAACACATAATGCAATTTTAAACTAAGCAAGACCTGATTCGATTCCAGGCGAACGAGCCAGTTGCAAAGATGTTTTTGTGGTTTACCCCATGTGTAACGTGTATACAAAGTAGTTTCCCTTACACGAAGGCATCCCTCCCCATTAGGCAGATGGTCCTAGTATGCTTTGCCATAATCATAAAACCAAACTAAGCTAAGCAGTCACTATTACATTTTAATAAGTAATCTTCCACCCACATGTAATCCTAATGTCTTCTGTCTGTTGAGTTTTTCATAACATTTTTAGCAGCTTTCAGCGCTTAAAATATGTTTTATCTTTCTAACGCTTGCTTTAGTTTACATTTGAACCGCAAATGAAAGTTTTGACTAATTTTTAAGCTCCTAAAGTCAGGTTTAGTTTCCTTCCAAAACACTAACTGTAATGTAGTTAGCTTCCTTATTATTTTCACTTTGAGCTCAGTTTAAAAGTTTCAAACAAACAGAACAATTTTCTGTTTGTTTACTTTCCCATGCTAAGTCATGTCACCCGGCTAAGCAAAAAATGGCCATATTAACATTTGGCTTCTTTTTACTATTATGTATTTCGAGTTTTCAAAGTTTGTTCCTCAGAATCTCTTCTTGCTAATGAACTTAATTATTTAAGATCTGTTGCCGTTAACTGAGGATTTTCTCCCGTAGTCATTGATAAAGCTGTTCGCAAGTTCTCATCTCAAGACCACATTCTGATGCTAGAAATAGCATTAATAACCTTATTGTGCTTCCATTTCATCCTTCTATCAGTTGCAAAATTGCACGGATTTTAAACAATTTTAATTTTCATGTTGTTTTCTCGCCTATAAATAAAATCCAAAGCTCGGTTCTTAGAGATTCTATTCCTGACTTAAATTCTTGGGGAATTTATAGCATATCGTGTCAGTGTGGGCTAAGTTATACTGGCTAAACGCAAAGAGCATTAAAATTCCGCATAAAGGAACTTGAATCTTACGTCTGAAAAGGCGAAATTAACAAATCTTCAAGTTGTTGGAAATTCATAGTTGGAAATTCAATCACAAGTTTGATTGGGGTTCTGCTAAAATTATCCAGAAAACTGGTTCTATTAGGGAATTGGATTTTCTTGAAGCTTTTCACATTCACAAAAATTTATCCTGTTTAGTCAATGACTTTAATCCTAGTAAACTCTTGCCTGATGCCTTTAAAATTCTACTAACTTAACCCTTCATTTTTAGTTACTATTTCTGCCGACAGATGGCGTTATCGGCTCCTTACATTGAAGGGATCGATCGACATTCGTTTTCGTAATATGATCAACATTCGTTTTTTCGATTTGCAGAATTTTTTGCTCCTGATCAAGGAGGATTCGTTTTGCCCTCGAAATCGACTGGGATTTCACAAAATTTACGTTGAATACAAGGTTCTCGATTTGCCTGTTCTATTTTCCACGTCGGCGTGATTCTCTTGCGTCATGAAGCTCAAGTGTTATTTGAAAAGTTTCGATGTACACTGCACCAAAAAAACGGGGGGAGGATTATATGTCCCGTTCTATTGGACCGATTGACGAAATTCGCTTTCCATGTCTCGAAAGGAAGGCTGAGGGTATATATAAGATTTATATGCAGTGTAGTTCTAATATAAGTATTTTGACACAGCATTGGACGCTTTCTGAAATAATATTCCGATTTTTTCCATATTTCGATTCTACGACTCAAATTATGCCAAACTACCAAGTTTCGTAAAAATCGCGCGAAAAAAATTGCCCTCAAAATTTTAACTTCTTCATGTTCATTGAATTTGGTATATAATTAATAATCTCTCTTTTTTTTTCCTTAAACTTATTTGATTCTTCTTATTACATTTTGAAATTTAGGTTCATTCCAAAAAAAAATTTGCCCATTTTTTATGATTTGTTTCTAAAATTTGTATTTTTAAATAATTTTCATAAATTTTTCGAAAAAATTTGTAGTTATAACCTATAGAAATTTTACCATCTTCTTCAAGTAGATGTATTTCTAAACATATCTGCAAAAAATTAGAGTTTTGTATTCAAAAGTTCCGAAGATATACGTGAATTTATATACTGGCACGTTTTGAAATGTGCCATATTTGTTGAAAGCGATAGTAACATCAAATGTGCCTCAGGCACTTTGTTAAAAATATTTGAAAGTAGAAACGATGTGCCTTTTTTTTTTCCCGCTGATGCACAATGTAAAAAGGGAAAGGAAAATAGGTTGCCATGTATTAAGAAGTTCGCCATTCTTGGCGCAAACTGGAAAAAATGCGCCAAGATAATTTTTGAATTTCTCCGTAAATTTCGCACCAAATTTTACAAAATTTAATATTTAGGCATAATTTTAACCGTAGAATCAAAATATGAAAAAAAAATTAGCATTCCCTTTCAGAAAAGTCCGATTTTGTGTCAAAATATTTATATTAGACAAAGCTATATATAAATGTAATATATATCCTAAGTCGCGCTTTTCAGACATGAATAACGCAATTTGAATTTTCGTCAATTGACTCAGTAGGACGGGTGACAGAACTGTCCCATTTTTTTTTTCGCACTGTACCTAGATACGTTACGTGATAATTCCCTGGTAAATCATTAAGTGAAACATAATACTCAGTTGCTCAAGACCCATAACATACAAATTTGTAATGTAATCTATTTTACCTGTGCTAACTGAAAAAAAAATAGGAGTGCCGTTGATGCCACCGGCGGTGACAGAACTTGTAGTGTTGGCTGGAGTCACAATTTGATCACGACTGTATTAATGTTGCCGGAAAGTTGTTGGTTTTCCAGTTAGTGTGTAGGGCTAATACCTACTTACAATTAGATAAATACGTAAATATATATATTAGGTAAATATTATATGAACCCTCACTTCTAAATAACATAACATACCGATTAAAGATTAACCTCGCTAAAGTCCAATATATTTTTATCAGTTTAAAAACAATTGAATCAATTATTATAATACAATACATTTCGACTTGCAGCTACTGCAAAGTTTTCCTTTATTACACTTTTTTTTATTTCCAAAACAAGTTAAATTATATTTAATAAGCAGAAAATTATTCATTTCTACCTTTAATACATGGTGACTGCTGGTTCTTTTTAAACAGATCTAGTACTTTTACACCAAATAATATTATAGTTAGCTATTTAAATTGATACTTTGTTTCGAGAATAATAGAAGATATACTTTATTTAACAAGCGGAATGAATTTTAACTGCATTATAAAAAATCTTTTAAAGCAATAAATCTAAATTTATAGATTACTAAGATAATGCGCATCGTCTTATGATTTTACTAGTAAGAAATAAAATAGAAATGAACGAGAAATATTTTGCGAAATCTTTAAGTGTTACAAATAACACCAGCTAGAAATATGAGAAGTATATACATCCACCAGATAAGATTAGTATTTCGTTTGACAGACATATGTACCATGAGAAAGAATTTGCTATCTATACTGATAGATCTGCCCTAAAGGGAAAAACTGGTTTTGCAATTGTTATGCTTTAATTTGATATTGAGAATGAAAATAAAAAATATTGACTGGGGGTTCTTAACTCTGTATATCAGTCGAAGATATTAGCGAGATATTATTCTTTGATTTAGACTGAAGATAACTTTATAACTGCAGGAAAAAATACATTTGAATGCATGTCGACTTAAATCAAATTTTGACCGAACCATGGTCGCTATCTAGCTTAATTGAAAAGACTCGGTCTTCAAAACTCCGACCTGTGCCTCTACTGCAGTATCTTTGGCGATTCACGAAACTTCGTCGACTTCTACTGTTTGATCCTAAGAGAGAGAGAAGTGTTATACCTTTATACAAAAAATTTTGCTTTAAGAAAATGTTATTGAATTCGAAATTTAAAAAAAAATTAATTTGAAATCATGGATGTTGTCAATTCGAATCGTAGGCCCATTAGGATAGTTGTTATTGTGACCAATCTCACTTGTATGACCTCATCAGAACAAGCCCACGGAATTCAGCGTAGCAAGGAGTATACGATTACGCCTGTCGTTGACAAGAGCTTTAGTAACCCTACAGAGGTGACAGTGCGATTTTATTTATTTCCACCCCAATTTTGAGGAAACACGGTGGAACTTAGTCCTTTTTTACAAAATACTAACCAACTTATCACCTCGCCTCTTTAGCCAACGTGTCACCTCATTTCGGGAGGGGAAACCGAGGGTCTGCCATCTCTCTTCTCTTACCACCAAATAACACGACAGGACTTTCGGTTCTCCGTATATTTAGAGTTCAAGGCCGCAAAGACACTATACATTTACAAACATCCATGCCTTCTTCGGGATTCGAATCCGGGCCCTTGGATACAGTAGTCAGAGTCACTAAGCACTGTCCCGTTTGGGCGGCATTGGGATTAGTGTTTGATTATTGTTTGTGATGGTGTTCATTTTCTTTCGTTTATGTGTTTTAATTTTCTTGGGCCAATTCTTCATGGTCACTGAACCGGCTTATTGCTTGTTAAGAGGGCTTAAGAGGGATTGCTTCTTAAGAGTTCGATAGTTTAAGTACCTCTGAAAAGATTTCGGTTAACAATAAAACTCTTGGTTGGTTGGTTTGTAAATTTAGTGGCATAGAACCTAAAATAATCCTAATGCCCGAAATACATGCTAAAAATACATGTTTGAAGCAAAAGTAAAATTATAAATCGATGTAATAGTTGTAGAGACATTAGGTTATTTAGAAGCAGGAGAGATGAAAATGAGCAATGCCCTCGTCAGGACTTGAATCACGGACCTCTTGAATACGCGCTGAGCGTGCTGACCACAACACCACGAAAACATGCTAAGAAGGCGAGAGAAATACCTTATATATTCCCCCTTTTAAAGAGCGACTGGGAATTAGGGGACCCAATCGTCAAACTCTGGTGATAGAGAATCATCATCACCCAACCTCTTAGTTCGGGCGCCACTGTAGAAACATTAGGTTATTTAGAAGCAGTAGAGATGAAAAATGAGCAATATCCTCCCCGGGACTCGAACGACGGACCTCCAGAATATGCGCTGAGAATGCTGAGCAAGGCTGCAAAGACACTATACATTTACAAACATCCATGCCTTCTTCGGGATTTCGTTTTGGTTCATTTCGTAGGCTTATATATACATATATATATATATACACTATATATATATATATATATATATAGTGCCAATGTTGAACACCAGATGGCGCTCAGTTGCTCATCATATATCTCTCTCTGATGTTTTCGTTTGGCAGTTGGCCTCGAGACGTATTAAAAGAATAAAGACGTTAGATTTAAAGACATAAGCAAAAGTGTATCATAGAAGCGAACTAAATTTATATCAACCTTATTTTTTAAAAAAAGTAAATACTTTATATGTAATTAAATGTGCTGTCCTTTCAAGAAGTTTCTTAGATATCTTTTTAAAGAAGGTATTAGCCTACATATATATATATATATATATTATTAACAAGAAAGAATGCCAAAAGCCATAGTACATCCTAAACCCTCTGAAATCCTATTCGAAGAAGCACGTTAGTGCCAAAATTACACATTAAATACAATTAAAACTTAAAATCCTAAGTAAAGATTTACATGAAAATATAACTCAAATAATGCTTAGAAAATTGTAATTTATGGGCAAAATTGGGAAAAGCTGAAGTTGTAATAAAAACAAGGTATACAATAAAAAATAGTAATATCTCAGTGAGAGTTGCATAGTTGTCTCGTCAGGGGAAAAGAACCGTGCCCCTTTCGCTGAAATATTACTTCCACGCGTTTCAACTGACGACTAATTGAGACAATACCGCGTCGATTAATTGACAAAATTTTCATATCTATTACATCTTCCATATTAATCTAAATCGTCTCAATTAGACGCCCCTTTTCCCTACGCGTGGAAGAAAAACAATACAAAACAAAACAAGAATTAATTAGAATTAAAGAATAAAAAGAGGCATCTAGGTAACAAATAATTTTAAAATCGCCTCAAGACCTCAAAAATTTTACAGAAAACTAAATTTATAAATAGTATTAGAGAGGATGTAACCACAAATCATCAATTATAATTTATAGTTAATTTCTGAAACACTATTAGTCCTATATTACAACCGAAGAAATCAAGAAAATCTAAAAAATGGGGGCCCTCTTGCTTAAAGTAATGAAGCTGTTAAATTTGAAGAAAGAAGTACTTAAAATATAATAAACTTGGTGGAAAAAACGTACACTTTTGTGTAAAATGTTTCTGCTAGAAAATATAATAATTATAAAAATTAAGACTCACCTTCTTGAAACGTGTTGAATCTATAGAAAGCAAAGTAATTCTACGGGGCTGTAAGTTTAGCTAAAAAATCTTTGCAATCCTAAACCTACAGGGGGAGGTGACGTAGTGAAGGCATAGTTCCGCCTAAAACTTTCTGGACGAATGAGAAGGTAACCCGTCGTCGGGGGGTGTCAATTTGAAAGCCTGTTGTTAAAAAATGGCGTCCTTCTAATGAAGAAACAAGAGCTTGGTGTAAAATGTTTCAAAATGGCTAGAAAACGTATATTTTTTGTGAATAATTGGCCAAAAGATTGGGAAAATTAAGAAAAGAATTTAACAGTTGTCTTCAGGCAAGCGGGCTTTCATGCCACTTTATTGAAAAGAAATTAGCCCATTTTTTTAGTTAAAGAGATAGACTGGCCTATTTATCACTGTTTTAAAAGAATATAATGTAACGGTGATAATTATGTTCAAAGAGACCGAAAATTATTTTACATTTGTACATTAAATCACACAGATTGGCCATCAACTATTTACCTTCTAGTAATAGATTTAAGTAAACGTATCATTATCCTAAATACATGATTTAAAAAATAAAAGGGTAAATGCCAGCTTTTTTGAGCGCTGTTTGGATTATATTGTTAGGTATTTGATTTTCATTGATTATTTTAGTTAAGTGGAGTAAATCTTCTTTAAGATTGTCGGCATTGTTGCAAATTCTTTTTATTCTGATTATTTGTGAATGAATAGTATTGATTATTATTTTTTTCGAGATATTAGACTTCCAATTAGTAAGTTTTAAAGTAGGAAAGGCAAATTCGGGACGTTTGTCGAAAATTTTAATATGTTTAAAGTTATTAATCTGTAAGTCAAGGTAAACAGTTTCGTCTTGTTGGCTATTAGTGATATTAAGCTTTAGGCTGGAAGGATAAATCTGTGTATTATTTAGTTTTCCATAATTATTAAAGGTAATAATGTCATCTACGTATCTAAAAATGTACTTAAAATACTGGTATTCATTTTTGTTAAGTGAACGTAGGAAATTAAATTCACATGAGAATAGGAATAGTCCACAAATGGAGCTTGAACTGTTACCTCCCATTGGAATTCCTCTTATTTGTTTAAAGAAAGTATTATTAAAGAGAATATAATTATTAAAAAGGATGCTTTTAAGATACAAGGTCCAACTGTCTTGAGTAATAAAATTTAAAATTTGTGGGAACAGTTTTGGAAGATCTTGCAAGCTGCTTAGAATATCCTCTAAGGGAAGTGTAGTATATAAATTTTCGAAATCATAGCACTGAATATTATGAATTTCTATTTCATTAATAGTGCTGATAATTTTTTCATTGTTAGTAATAATCCAGTTATAATGTAATCCTTGAAAATCGTATTCATTGATATATTTCATGATGAGTTTTAGTACTTGTGAAAATTTATAGTCGATTTCTTTTAAGTAGCTTTTAGTGCTATTTGCTATAAACCTAAATTTAATTGGTGTTTTGTGGAACTTGGGTAAAGCATACAGATTAGTAAATCTGTGTGTATGAACATATACATATAGAATTATACACTATCTGTTTCTAGCTGATTACTTCTTAAACTGATTTTGTTTAATCTAAGGAGTTTTCACTTTGAGAATTTTATTAGTTACTGCTTTTTAAAAATTTTTTGCAATCTTCTTCTGCTTTTGACTTAGCAACTTTTGAATTTAAAAAAAAATTTCTCTGGTTTACTCATTACGGACTTCAGTTAATTATTTCGTTTTGACTTAAAAAAATTCTGTTTTTCTCATTACAGGCTTCAATTAACTAACTCGTTTCGGATTAATAATTTTTCACGCGTTCGAGTAGCCCCCTTTTTTTAGGTTTTATATTTCCACCTTTCCTAATAGCTTTATTTAAGGAATATCTTTACTGTATATGATTGTATATCTTCATTTTCCTTTAAATATTAGATTGCTTTTTTGTATGTATTTTTTTTAATTTGAATCTTATTTTGTTTTTTGAATATTTGTGTTTAAGTTTCAATATTCCTATTTAAAAGTTGTGAATACGAGTCGGGAAAAGATCTGAGCATTTGAGAGTCTCCAAACGAAGGCCTGTAAATTGAAAATACTTTACTGTTCTGAATCTCAAATGTCTCAGAGGAAAGAAACCTGTATTCGGAACTCATTGATCAACTCGGTTCAAGGCTTCAAAACACTTTCCCCTTGATAAGGTCTGTTTGGAGCGTTGAACTAAGGAGATCAATATTTATTATATGTATTCGCATTTATATTTTTTTTCCTTACAATGCTTTCAATATTGTCCCATGATTATTTGTACTACCTTAGGGTGCGACTTTATTCTAGATACGTAATAGTTAGAACTTTCGCAGGAAAGAAACTGTAAACATGCATTTAAACTCCACTTTATGCCTTTTTCTTAAAGAATCTGTTTACTATATATATATATATATATGAGATCTTCAAATAATAAAATGAACTACAAAAAAATGCTACTGTTTGACCAAATACGCAACTTCAGTTTTAACACAAACAAATTAATAAACTGGACCTCGAACATTTACAAAAACGTTATTAATAGAACTATATTAAATCAAATACAACAAAAGCATTAATATATTTGTAGAGATACAATAGATCTACAACACAAAATTGTACAACTTATTAAAATTCTTAAAAATGAAGCACCAAATAACTTTATTAATCTTTGTCTTAAAAGAGCAATCGTTAAATACTCAATCTAAATCATTTGGCTGATAAGGATATAAAAATTTATTCCTCAACCATTAAAAGGTTGAATATATTGGTTGAGTATCAGTTAAAAGATTTGTAAATAGTGTAATTACTGTAGTTATTGTATATAATATAAAAATCATTTCTTTTATTGCTGTTACTAAAAAAAGGGCCTATTTCAAATTTTCTAAGTCTGCTTAACAGCTCTTGAGCAGTGAAGATTTCTTGTACCTTTTTCCTCTTTCCACTATGACAACTAGCCAGAAGTATGTTAATTTCCTTTGTTTGGTCAGTTTAAAATCAAAATTTCACCTAAAGCATCTTACACTCAACAGTTTTCCAAAGTTACACAAGCCATTTCTCTCTGCCGCATTCTTAGAATCTAACAAGTCCCCGCGTATTTCTCTCTATATATACCCTTCCATCCTCCATTCCGGTTCGAATTCCAAATTCCATTCTGAGTACGAAGAAAGTAACGGACTCCTATCTGTTTCACAGCTAGCAAACATTAAGTTAATTAATTCATCTTCTGGCCTTTAATGTATATTATGTAATTTTCCTTTTTCCATAATTTTTAATATTTCCTTTTAGTCTGATGTGAATATATTTTTATTCACCTCTTCTTCCTTGTTTAATTGTTTTTACAAAGTTTGCATTGCGTTAATATGATTAAAGGGGAAACTATTGGGGGACTATTTTCTCAAGTAAAAAAATAAAACTCAATCTTATAAGAATTATATCCTGATTTTAAAAACTTGACAGTACAGCCAAATTCTTACTGAATATTAATTAGCAATTTGAATAGTGTAAACTCATCGTACTAAAGAGAATTTATGTCATAATTCTTACTTGATTAAAAGACGCAACACATTCGCATTTATTATTTACTGTTAATTGATCAGAAGTTTTCAGTCTTTTCCCTTTGAAAAGTCAACTAATTTCTGGTCACTGACAATAAGTACTTCAGTTTATTGGTTGCATTTCACTTTTAATTATACCTTTTTAATGTTTCCATTTTAAATATGTTCAAGATTCCAATTTAAATATGCTAATGAGTTGCTTCATTTCAACAGAACTCTAATTACTTTTATCAAAGGAGATAATATACTAAATAATCTATTAGAAAATAAATTATTATTTTATTATTTTGCGGCTTTAGCGCAAGTATTAGGCAATTTATTGCGATTAACTTGTTTACTTATATATATAATATATATATATGTATACACACACACTAAACCTCTTACCCGGCTCCATGAGCTCTGTATTTTATTCTTATATGTTGGTAAGTTGTGGATTTTTTGCTTTAAAACAGACTGAATTATGTATGAATTGAATTATATTCTTATGTTCCTTTTAAGGCTATTATGCCTTGATTTAATCTGTTTGCAATAGGTGTAGTATTATAAACTATATAAAAGTTTAAGTGACACTACCCCTGACAAGATCTCCATTGGTTTGCATTTAGTAGAATAGTGAATTAAGGCATTTGGTGCACCAATTTCAAGGCCCTTTTTCCCAGTGAGATCAAAAGTTAACTTACAGTTTTGTGCACCGAAAATTTTATCTTCTTGCCTGTTGACGGAATTGCTTGTTTTGAAGTTGAAATTCAAAATTAATTGCAGAAATAAATCTGTTTTTTACTGCATTCGATATTTTAGCTTTTTCTATATTTTAAAATTTTTAAGGAAGATAATTTGAATTTTTATGTATTTTTGCCTTTCCGGAAACTGACAACTGAGTTGATGAATCGGAAATATATCTCTAATGAAATACGAGGAAATACGTTTAAATGAAATGCAGCAGAAAATGTGTATAATTTGGTAGGCCGTAAAGGAAGTCATGTGGTTTCCACATCGGACTATTTTCCGCTCGAGCACAGTGAAAAATAAAATATCACAATATCATCCCTTTATCAACACTCAGAAAATTTTGAAGACAACTGTTTCTATGCTGATCCGATGAACCAATCAGGCGTATTACATAGGTTTTCGACAAGAAAGGCGTTAAGAAATTTTAAGATTACTTGTAAAAAAAATACAAATAAAAACTGATTCATTCAGGAAAGATTAATAGATGCTTTATAAGTATATGAGGAAATGCTTAAATAGGAAATAAATAATTTTTTTAAAATATTAGCTTTCAAAATTTTTATTCCTCAATGTTTGTCGAATTTGATACATTAAAATCTTTTTTTTTATTAAACTTACTTGATACCTTCTCTCATAGTTCGAAATTTAGGTTCAATTCAAATAAAATTCGAAGCTACTTCCTGAATTGTTTTACTTCCTTGCACGAAGTAAAAAGGAAGTATTGTAATCGCTAAAAATTTCGGGCATCATATTTCAATGAAAATGTATATTTTGACCGCTGTCGAAGGCAATTTAACTATGTTTTTGACTGACATTCGTACGTAACAACAGAATAAAGGCTTCTTTCACCCCCCAAAAAAATCGTAAAACTGATTTAAAATGGATTCTGAAGAGATTTTTTCGTGGCGTCTGTGCGTACGTGCGTACGTACGTATGTATGTATTTCGCATAACTCAAAAACGAGTAGCCTCAGAACGTTGAAATTTTGTGCATAGGGCTGGTATAACATGTAGATGTGCACCTCGCATTTTGGTTGCAATCGGCAGCGCCAAATGTATGTAAATATATATATATATCCAGTCTGTTACTCGGCTCAGTGAGCTCAGTTTCTTTAGTTTTATAAGTTCGTAAATTGTGCATTTTTTGCTTTAAAAATTATTGAATTATGTTGTTCTTATCTTTCGGTTATGTTTTTATGCTCTTAGTTAACCTGCATGCAATAATTATGGAATTATCAGCAATTTAAAAGTGTTTTAAACGCGGTTAAGCCTAATTTTTGGTTATGATAGCGAACATATTTGTTTACATCTGAAGCATAGCAGAATAGTGGATTTGTTGCCAATCTAGAGAAACTAAGCTTCGCAACAACAAAGTAACGTCTTCTTTTATTATTGCGAATTAAATTATGCTTGATTCAGTTTGGAATTATCATTTAAGATATTAGCTGTTTTTTGCGTAAAAATAGTAATTTTAATGGTAAAAATTGTTTTAACTGTACTTGGTGTTTTATGTTTTTCTACATCTTTCAATTTTTAATGAAATATATTTTGAATTGTTATGTATTTTTGCCTTACCGCGAAGTAAGAACTGAATTAATTAGTAGCGCATTAGGTAAGCGGCGCTGAATCGTCTGTGAAAAACTGTTTCTTTTTTATTTGTTTAATTTCTTTTATATATCGTTTTAGATTTATTATAGTATTTAAATAGAACTTGTGGTAATTCTTCAGATGTTATAATTTTTGCTCACTCTGAGCTATAAAATGAATGAGATGTAACGCTGTTAAGTGAACCTAGCGCCGAAGTATGGTTATGGTAAATAAATATAGTGAACTTTAAGGAGTGTATTAATTCGATTGTGGTTTATGCGCTATCGACGAAGTAGATTTAATTCAAAATTCGTTAACGCTTTGTTCAATATGTTTAAATGAAATGCAGGAAAATTGCGTGTAATTTAATATTCCGTACAAGGAAGTCATGTGGTGTACATATCAGATTTTTTTTTTTTATTTGTGTTTCTTAGTAATTTTTATGAATATTTCGAAAAACATTTTTATCATGACCTATGAAACTTTTACCATTACCTTAAAGTAGATGTATTTCTAGACATACTTGCAAAAAATTATTTTACTCAAAATTTCCCATGATGTACGTGAAATTATATTTTGGCGCATTTTGAAATTCGGCACATTTGTTATAAGCGATAAAAGTGAAAATTTTAACGAAGTGTTCTACGGACTTTGTTAAAATTATTTTAGAAAAAAATTAACTACGTGCCATTTTACTTCCTTAGACGAAGTAAGGGAAGTATTGTAACCTCGAAAATTTTCGAGTATCATATTTCGACGAAATTATCCATTTTGACCGCTGCTGAACGCAATTTAACAATGTTTTTGCATAACATCTGTACGGAAGAATAGAATAAAGAACCGTTTTTCCCAAAGCGGGTTGCAGAAAAGATTTAAAATGGATTCAGAAGAGCTTCTTTTCGTGACGTCTGTACGTACGTACGTATGAACGTACGTATGTATCTGTTATATTTCAAGAACGAGTAACCTCAGAACGTTGAACTGTTTTATATAAGATTGCCATAACATGTAGATGTGCACCTCACGTTTTGGTTGTAATCGGCCGCGCCAAAAGTATATAAATATACATATATATACATGCCCACTTTGTTACTTGGCTCCGTGAGCTCAGTTTTTATTATTCTTATATATTGGTAGAGGTGCATGTTTTACTTTCAAAATGATTGAATTATGTTATTCTTATGTTCCGGTTAAAGTTTTTATGCCTTTAGTTAATCTGCATGCAACAGTTGTAGAATTATCAACAATTTAAAAGTTGTTTAAGTGTGCTAAGCCTAATTTTTTTACCATAGCTGCTGCCATATTTATTACACTTGAAACTTAGCAGAATAGTGAATTAATTCAGCTTCCCCAAATTTAATGTCTTTTTGCAAAGTGGTACCAAAAATAAATTTTCAGTTTCGTGCACCGAAAAATCTGCCTTCTTGCTCGCTAGTCGAATCTCTTGTTTTTCCACAGAAACTCTAATTTTTATTGTGAAAAAAAAAGTATTTCAACTGTTTTAATTGTATTTGGTGTTTTATGTTTTTTTCTATGTTTTTCAATTTTTAATGAAGGCGTTTGAGATTTTATGTATTTTTGCCTTGCCGCGAAGTGAGAGCTCAATTAATTGAATGAGAAATATATCTCTAATGAAATTCGAGGAATTAACTTTAAATGAAGGGAAATAAGAAGTTTTTATTATTTAATAGGCCATGGAAGGAATTCATGTGGTGTTGACACCAAATTTTTTTTTCAATAAAGAATATCAGTTAAAAAATATTTTCCTTCTCGTAGAATAAAGAATGCAATACACTTTTCACAGTGAAGCTAAAAAACAACAAGACACGTATAAACAAAGCATTCAATCTATACTGAACGATAAAAAAATTTCCTTAACTAAAATTTTAATAGAATGTCACTCTACATAGTATAAGATAAAAATTCCTACTTTGAAAAGAGACCCTTCATAATGTCATTAAGTTTGTGTAACCTATTTTTTAAAAAAATGCATTTTTCATAGTTAAGCAATGACTCGTAAGGCAGCAGGCATGTAACAATCAACGTATCAGGTATGCAACAATACTGTAGGTCTATATACAACACAGAATTACTTCTCCATTGATTAACAGCTGAAGATTTGTCAAACACTGTAGGACAATCTGCATATCATACTGTTGCGTTCCACGGGTACGTGGATTCGGAGTAACTGATGACAACACTTGATGAAGAATAAAAACACAATTTATTCGTCAGTACTGCACAGGAAAGTTCCAAAGACACGTTACAGGCGTCAAAAAATTATGACAAACACGCTGAAACAATCAGCAACACAGCCTTCAGGCTATCAGGCTATAACGCTGAAGATAGCTTTCCACTCGGCCGATCGCTTTTGAGCTAATCTCTGGACTCAAGACACTACTACTAAGCTCAGCGTACTACTCTACCACTCAAGGTACTCAAGGTATATAGCTTTTGACCTGCCTTCGGGAACATTCTCGGGAAAACCGGTAAGAATTCGTTCTAGAATGTTCTGGTTCCGTTTGTGGCATATCACCAATTTTGACGCCAAATGGGCGATTTCGCGCCAGATATGGCAACTCTAAACCCACTTTGCGGAGAAACTATCTTAGCGCAGCTGGGCTTTTCGTAACAATATACATATATATATATATATATGTATTATATAAATTAATTTAATAATTTCTAAAAAATGAGTACTGATGTGTGATATCCATTGATATCATTTAAATGATATCAATCCATTGATATCATTTAAATGAACGAAATAGTAAATATATTTAAAGAAATTAATAGTAGGCATAATTCTGACATGGCTTAGATCGGAGAATGAATGGTCTAGATAATAGGAGTTTTTAAATCTTCAATTTTGCAAAATTTGGTGCGAAATTTATGGAAAAATTCAAATTTATTTTGGTCAATTTTTTTCAGTTTGCGCCAAGAATAATTCATTTGGCGAACTTTTTAATACGTGGCAACCTATTTTCCTATCCCTTCCATTGTAATGGAGTGGGAAAAAAGTCACACTGTTCCTACCTTTTTACATTGTGCATTAGAGGAAAAAGTCATATCGTTCTTCTTTCAAATAATTTCTGCAAAGTGCGTAAACCACATTAGATGTTATTATCGCTTTCAACAAATATGCCAAATTTCAAAACGCGCCAATATATAAATTCATGTAAACTTCGAAAATTTTGAATAAAAAGCTCTAATTTTTTGTAGGTATACTTAAAAATACATCTACTTGAAGTTGATGGTAAAAATTTTATAGGTTATAAATCAAAATTTTTTCAAAAAATTTATAAAAATTATTTAAAAATAAATCATAAAAAATGGGTCAGTTTTGTTTGGAGTGAACCTAAATTTCGAACTGTGGAAAAAGGAATCAAGTAAGTATAATAAAAAAGAGATATTAATAAATATATACCCAATTGAACTGACATTGAGGAGCTAAACGTTTGAGAGCTAATTTTTTAAAAACTACTCCTGCGATTTTTACAAAACTTGGCAGTTTACATACTTTGAGTCGTAGAATCGAAATATGGAAAAAATTGGCCTGTCATTTCAGGACAAGTCGGATTTTGTGTCAGAATACCTATATTAGAACAATGCTATATATAAATCTAATACATATCCTAAGTCGCGCTTTCGAGACATGGAAAACGCAGTTTGAATTTTGTCAATCGGCCCAGTAGAACGGGAGATATAGAACTATCCACCCTTTTGTTTCTTGTTTTTTTATGCGCAGTATACCTCGAATCAGTTCATTCGCTTCCAGTTGTTATAACCAGTCCGTATTGAATATCCCTGCAATGTTTCTCGCATTCAGTTAAAGAATATTAATAGTCTTTTAGCGAATGCAAATTCCTTTTCAATAACATTAAATAATGCAATGAGTTGACTGTAAATTTTATGCAACCTACCGCTCGTAGCAGATATTATTTGGATTATTTCATTATCTGAAATTCATGATTTCACTACCTGAAATTTTATTTTTAAACACCAAAAGGGCTATTGGTTTCGATCCTCACTTTTTTGTCTGTATCGCTTTTTCAGTAAAAGGAGTTACCACTCAATGTTATCTCCCTGTATTATTTTTAAAGAAATAACACAGAGAAGATATAAGAAATGCATATCATCATTTATCACTCTATTCGGTAATTCTTGAGATATACTGTTTTTAAATATTTTGAGAATTTGCTGTTGAATTTTATTTGATGTAAGTAAGAAGAAAGTAACTTTTAATAAATAAAGTTAAAAAAAAAAAAAAGGAATTAGTAATGTAAGGGCAAAAAGCGTTCTGTACGTCATCTTAGTAAGAGAGCTGAACATTGATAGTATGAATTGAGAAATGACTGAAAAAACTGAATCTAAATTCCTAACATACAAGATGACCAGTGTTTACACTCAGCTGAAGCCTGACTTACTAGTCAATTTTCGAGCGAAATCATAATTTCAGATGGAGGTCTAAAGAAGATAGGTCCGAATGTCTTAATTTAAAATTTAATTATTTGCTATTAACCTAAATAATTTGTTAATTTTTTTATTTATCAGTTTACATTTTATTGCCTTTTAATTATTAATTATTTGAATTATTTCTTTCTTTATTTTTCTGGCCTTTTCTTATGGTGTTTCTTAGAGTTCCGGTACTTCTAATTTTATAAATCGAACCCTGAGACGACCCTCCTTTAATAGCATTTTAGAAACCAAAAGCAATAGCGAAACCTATAAAGAAATCTTTCACGAAGGAAATATTGGGGAAGGAAAATTCTACAATTTACCAGCATTAAGGCTAACAAGTAATGCCATCTATTAGGTGAATTTGTAATTATAAATACCTTTCTAATTAAATTAAGATGTATACATATTGAATCATAACTATTATTATGCGCACATATATATCTAAGGTAACATTATAACCTTAATTTTAATAATCCTTAAAAGTCTTCTTTTTAATTTGATTCTTTCTTCTTTCTATTACAGAAAAATAAAATGTTAATAATAAATAATAAATTTCTCTGAAACGAGTGATTTCAAAATTAATTTCTGTTTTCATATAAAAAGATAATGCATTATCTGCATAATTGTGTGTGTGTGTGTGCGTGTGCGCGTGTGCGTGTGCGTGTGTGTGTGTGTGTGTGTTACCTTTATTTATTAAATATCATGTTCTTTGCACGTATAGCGTAAAATTCAGTTCAAGAGCAATATCGCAAAATAATTTTAAAATGAGCATACCTTTAGAATTTCCGATGCACAGTCTCGCGCTGGAGATGAAAATGTTTTTTCTGCACAACGCTGCCATTGCTCGCTTTGAAATCCTTGAGTTTGTTAATCAAAAATTCTTCAAGGTTTTACAAAATATGAAATCGATAATAAAACAAATTCAAAATTTCAAGTTTGGGGTTCCAAATGCCCATATTCAGGTGGAAACGTTCAGTATTGAAAATTTGATGGCTCTAGGTACCATTGTTTTATCACAATTCAAGAAACATACATACATTTATGCAGATTCTTCATTATTTAATTTCCTTAAATATAATATAGGGCGATAATATTTGGTGGCAAGAATTTGAAAAGTGAAACAACTCTTTTAGTGAATCGAAGCAAAATACCAAAACCAAATTAATAGTCCTTCTGGGCAAATTGCCCCTTTGGACTAATTATTGTTAAATGACAAAAGTGAAAGAAAAATTATTTATTTAATTAGTGTTAAATGAAAACTATAATAATAATAAGTGGATAGATATCCTGTCCCTCTGTTCATAAATAAAGAATGTCCAGCATTTAAGATCCACAGCATAATCTTCCCTCTCCTCACGCTTGCCTGCGCCAAGTTAGCATATAATCCTCCTCCTCACTTTCTCATTATTTTCATTGTTTCGGTATGTGAAATGATTGAACGTCTGATACAACTTTTCTGCAGAAATCATGGATATAGCCAGTGGCGTTATACACCCCCTCTTAAAATTCTAATTTTTTTTCAAATATTAATCATCAGATAATAGTGTAAAGTTTCCTGTCTGTAATTATTCTGTTAAATTCGTTTTCCATACAAAAACTCGAAAATTCCTAAATCCAGAATTTTAATCTTTTCCAGCAGACATCACATGCAAATAACAAACAACTATGTCCAGCCTTTTGTCCCAACTCTTGGTAAAGAATACAGAGCAATATTGGGTAATTAGTTGTAATTTCAAGTTTCCTGTTTACAGCATTGTCTCTATGTTCTTATCAGTTCACAAATGGGCATTATTTCCTAAATACCTTTGAGGGTGAAGGGAAGGTTTCTTTGTGTAAACTAAGACTGTGTTAACTAACTGTACTATTTAAAAGTCTCGTCTCTTCCTTAATGGAAAAGAAAAGAAATAGTTGCATTTCCCCTTTCAGTTATTATGATATTTTTACTTGTAGAGTTTGGTAAAGCATTTTAGTGTTAATATAAGGCACGTTCTAATGTCTTAATTTAATATTTAACTGTTTACTATTAATTTTAAATAATTCATTAATTTTTCCCTTATTTGTTTACATTTTACTGCTTTTTAATTTTTTATTAACTTTATTTATTAATATTTTTCCATCGTTTCTATAGGTACTTCTAATTTTATAAATTAAACCCTCAGATAGCCCTTCTTTAATAGCTAGGCAGATAGGCAGACAGCCCTAGAAAGCTTTACCATAATTTACAAAAACAAACCAAATCTTCAATAGCAATTAATAAATGCTGTAAAATAATGTTATTCAAATGTTTTTTAAATACTAGCACGTGAAGCTCAGAGATTTTCAACCAATCAGACTATGTGAAAGGATAATACAGACTACTCAAATCATCCCATGTATTAACCTACGGCATGATTCTCTTCGTTTATTTTAACAGTTTGTATACTAATTATATAAAAAATTTAAATAAAATTTAGCGCTCTTTGTTTCTATTTTCCATTCTTCTATCAGTCAATCTGACAAGTTTTTAAAGAATCTCACAGTTTAGTGTAATTACTGTGATTTTTAAAGTAGGAAATGATTCAATGGATCTTGGATATATGCTTTTTGTATCTTATTAATATCTACTCAGACATTTGCAACTTAGACTTGTAGTAAAAGTCGAATAAAGCATAAGATAATTTAGCAATTTTAACAAAACTTTAATTGACGACCAAATTGGGAAAACACTTGCTTATTTAAAATGTTTTCATCTGCATCCTACCTATCTGTCTAGCCCAATGGCCTTTACTCAAACGCAATGTATGAAGACAAATCTTGGTGGTATTTTAAGTCGTGGTAAAACTTCTATTCTTTTATAGGCTGAAATAATGAACAGCCAATTTAAATGCTGGTTAAAATTCAACTTCTTCTGTAATTTAGATTCCTTTGCTTAAAACTGTGTGCTCTCCCCAAACCCTTATTTGGAGACGATCACTAACGGGAATCATTTATATCTCCTCGGACAAATAAATAATATCTCTCATAACTTTTATAAAACCATATTATTCAATTACAAAAAGGAAAGAAAAATCTGAAAGCTTTCAGATTTTATAATACTCCGAGAGAGGCGCTTTTTAAGGTTTTGTGCTTTAACTTTATTTCTTAAATATCATGTCCTTAAACCACTTAAACCATAAAATTCAGTTCAGCAGAAATATCACAAAATATTTAAAAAGGGCACATCTTTAAATTTTCCGGTACACAGTCTCGTGCGTTGGAGATAAAAATGTCCCCCCCCACAGTGTTGCCATTGCTCGCTTTAAAATCGTTGACTATGATAATAAAAAATTCTTTAAAATTTAACAAAATATGAAATGGATAGTAAAACTAATTCAAATTTAGGCTTTCAGATTCACATATTCGAAGAAAGGACTACGTTATCCAAAATCTGATGTCTCAAGGCACCGTTCTTTTCTCACCACAATACGAGAAACATACATATATTCCTGCAGATTCTTGATTATTTAATTCCTTTAAATATAATGCAGAGCTCTAATATTTGGTGGCAACAACTTATAAAGTGAAATGCCGTTTAATAGTGGGCGCTTAAAATGCCAAAATGAAACTAATAGCTCTTCTGGGCAAATTTCCCCTTTGGGCTAACAAATCTAATATTTTTTTTCTATTTCTCTACGGTGCAAAAAATATTTGAATTTGATGTATTCGAAAAAATGTTTCATAGGGCCTTAAAAAATAATTTCATTTTATGAAACTGTCTGCTCATTTAAACGAAAGCAGTACAAATTTATCTCTTCTGTTATAGTTTTACTTTCTATAGGCATTACAGCTTTAAAATATTTTCAGTAGCCGAACTAATAAAGTTTCTGATTTTTCTTTCTTCTTCTCACAAAATAATTAAGAATTGCGTCTGATAAAACCGATTTAAAATACAATCAGTAGATGGCGCCACTGGATGTGAAAATAACGTTATTTGATTTTCGAAAACTGAATTTTTTTCAAACATTACAGAGATTGCTCTTTTTTCAAAGTGGAGAATGAACCAGCAGTCACGAAAAGATGCAAAAAGCTGTGGTGAGCTGAAAAATTATTTTTAGAAAGCAAATTCAAAGATTAAGTCTACAGCTTATACTTCCGTCTGAAACTTATAAACCATATTGCCTCCAAAATATCGTTACTATGAAGAAAAGAAAAAATTGTTATTGGACATATTAAAATAATTAGCGAAAATAGAATTTTGATTGATCTTGCTTCAGAACGTGATAAAAAATAAGTTTTTCTAGTAGTGAGGAAAATTCAGCTGTTTCGACACTAATTATTCCTAAGCGGAAATATTCCATTGTATTAAAAATATTGCGAAATGATGTTAAAATTCAGAAATATTGGACGCTATTCGGGAGCTAAATCCAGAAATTTTTGTACTGGAAGAATACTGGAGTGAATCAAGATTTTATTCTGAAGCAATATCAACATGTACAATCTGTTGTTATTTGCAATATATCCGAAAATTCGGAAATATATAATATGCCTTGGGTTCCTTGAAATTGTTCTGGAATATGAGCAATATTGAAGATTTTATAGTCACTAATAGGGGCTTTTCATGTGTCGGTTATATTCATAGAGCTATTGGCTCTGACTCCAAAGTATAATATAACAATCCTTATAATTATAATTCCGTTTCATGAAAAAAACGTTAATCCACTTTTTAAATCGAAAATAATCTTTATTTCGTTTTTAGAAAATTCAGAACAACTCTTTAGAACGATGACAACAACAATCTACTGTTGCCATTCCAAGAACAACAAAAATTAAATAAAACAATATTAATCAGTATTTAAAGTTTCTGTATAAGTTCAAGCCACAACAGTACTCCCTTCCCAGTAACTAAGTTACGGTACAGTATATACACTTTGAAACAAACTTTTTAAAAAAAAAAAAAATATTATTGATGCATGTTAATGCTAATCCCGAAATCGCACAGGGGGTTTTATTGTCCGTCCTGTACGCGACTGTTTTGCAGGACACTTGTTAATTTTAGGAGGTAAGTCTGTTTGAGGTTTGACAGGTTGTCTTATTGACGTTGTTGTTTGCTTCGTGGTAATGTCTGGTGTTTGCAAGAAATACGCAGGCTTTAATCTATCAATAGACACTGTAACATCTTTGTGATTGATTTTTACTGTAAAATATTTTTCTTTTCTGTCAACCACTTGAAAAGGACCATCGTAAGGGGGTTCTAATTGCTTTTTAACTCTATCTTTGCGAATAAACACATGTGATGTTGTTTTCAAGTCTTTAGGGACGAATATTTTTTGGACATATTTATCGGATACTGTTCTTGGTCCAATTTTTTTCATAATTTCTTTTAGCTGCTTGACAAAAATATCAGGTGGTGTAGGAGTTGTGCTATCGTGGAAAAATTCTCCAGGTAATCGTATAGTTTGACCATACACCATTTGAGCAATGGTATATGCAGAGTCTTCTTGCATAGCTGTGCGTAAGCCAAGAAGAACAGTTGGAAGTGTTTCACTCCAGGCCAGGCTATTGTGTGCCATAAGTGCGGTCTTGAGAGATCTATGGAGGCGCTCTACCTTCCCATTTGCTTGGGGGTGGTAAGCCGTTGTATGTTGCAATTTTATTCCACACATTTTTGATAGGTTGTTGAACAACTCTGAACTAAACTGCGTTCCACGATCTGTAACTAGGCGACATGGCGTCCCAAATCTTGAAATCCAATTAGAATAAAATGCTTTAGCAACTGTGTCTGCTGAAATGTTGTTAAGTGGAATCACTTCCATCCAGTTAGAGTACCGGTCAATGCAAGTGAGACAGTAAATATTCCCATTTGATGGTGGCAGGGGTCCAATGATATCAATATGCACATCACAAAATCTTTCTGAAGGCAGTTGAAAATCACCGAAACTTGATTTTGTGTGTCGATTAATTTTACTTTTTTGGCAAGCCATGCAAGATCGAGTCCAAAGTTGTACATCTTTACGGATATTTGGCCAAATAAATTTAGATGTTAAGAGCTTTACAGATGACTTAATACCAGGATGAGCTACGTTATGCATTTGATGAAATATTTTCTTGCGATAACTGTCAGGGATATATGGTCTTATATTATTCGTTGAAGTTTCACACCACAAAGACTTCCCAGAAGGTAGCGGATACTGCTTGAAGTTCAGGGAAATTGCTGATGTCTTCAAATTTTGCAATTCTTTATCCACAATTTGTTCATCTGCAATTTTGTCATAGTCGATCAAAGAAATTTCTTCAATTCTCGATAAAGTATCTGCAACGATGTTGTCTCGACCTTCTATGTGCTGTATATCAGTTGAAAATTGAGAGATGTATTGCAAATGTCTAAGTTGACGAGGTGATGCTTTTTCTGGCTTTTGTTTAAATGCAAAAATTATGGGTTTATGGTCTGTGAATATTTTAAATGTTCTTCCTTCCAGTAAAAACTTGAAGTGTTTGATGGAGAGGTAAATTCCTAGTAACTCTCTATCGTAAGTACTGTAATGCTTTTGTGCTTCGTTTAGTTTTTTGGAATAAAATGCGATAGGTTTCCATCCGTTATCTTCAAATTGTTGAAGTACCGCTCCAATCGCCGAGTCTGAAGCGTCTGTATATAATGACAGAGGTAGTTCATGATTCGGGAATGATAAGAGTGTTGTATTGACTAAATCATCTTTGCATTGCTGAAATTGTTTCTTAGCTTCATCTGTCCACTGGATTTTCCGTTTATCTTTTTTCCGGGCTCCCTTAAGGTAGTCATGTAGGAGAGATTGGTTTTTTGATGCATTTTTTAAATATCGCCGATAAAAATTAATAAGGCCTAAGAATGTTCTGAGTTCATGAATGGTTGTTGGAAGTTTGTAATTAACAATAGTTTGGACTTTTTCAGGTAAAGGTCGTGATCCTTGAGGAGTAATTAAATAACCTAAGAATTCTATTTCTTGTGTGCCAAAGATGGATTTGGAAACGTTAATGCGGAGTCCATAGGCATTTAATCGTTCAAACACTAGCTTCAAATGGATTCTGTGTTGTTCTTCATTAGCAGATGCTATCAGAATGTCATCTAAATATGGGAAAGCGAAATTTAGACCAGAAAGAACTGTATTTATAAATCTTTGAAACGTTGCTGGTGCATTCTTCAAACCAAAACTCATAACCTTAAATTCATACAGTCCAAAAGGAGTGATAATAGCAGTTTTGCATCTGTCTTCTTCGGCAATCGGCACTTGATAGTAGGCTTTAAATAAATCTATTTTGGAATAAATATTAGTACCTTTTAAAATATGATGGAAGTCCTCTATCCTAGGAATAGGATATCTATCAGGAACTGTTCTATCGTTTAGATGTCTATAATCTCCGCAAGGGCGAAGAGAACCATCTTTTTTTAGCACCACATGCAGAGGACTTGCCCATTGAGAACTCGAGGGTCTTATTATGTTATTGTCCAACATGAATTGGAACTCTTGCTTAACTACTGCAAGCTTTCGAGGATCCAACTGTCTTGCTTTAGAATGCACAGGTTGACCATGTGTTATGATATGATGTTGAACATTATGTTTTAAACCTGATAAGAATAAATTTGGTTTGCATAAGTCTGGGTATTGTTTTAGAAGAGTATTAAATTTTGTTGAATGGGTTACTGTAACGATATCACTATTTTCACTGATGCAAGCAACTTCACCAGTTACCTTTAGCTGAGTTACTCCATCAATCAGTTTTTTGCCATGTAAATCAATTATTAATTTAAATTTATTAAGGAAATCAGCTCCTAAAATTCCTTTATTAATTTTGGCCACTATAAATGGAAATTGGAATTCACGCCTAAGTCCCAAATCAAGTGTTAACGTTTTTATACCATATGTTTCGATTTCGGTACCATTCGCAGCATACAACTTGAAATCCGCGGATTGTTTGTCTTGTGCTGATGCAGGTAAAATGCTAACATCGGCACCGCTATCCACTAAGAAACGCACTTTCGATTTTTTATCTCTGATAAATAGGCGAAATTGGCGACATTCTGGAACATTATCGGCAGTAGAGCTTGCCGCCTGCCCTACTGCGCATTGTCGTTTCCCTGATTGGATGACCTCTCAGTTGACCAACTGCACGGCTGAGTACATTTATCCTGATGACATTTGTTACCGAAACGGAAATGATAAAAACAATATTTTCCTTTAGGATTAAATCTTTTCCTAGAAGTACTGCGAGATCGTCTGCGAGATGGAGAGTTGTTCCTAAATCGTGGTCTCGATATGTGATGAACAGTCATTTCGGCAATTCGCTGTTCAAGGGATTGAATTTTCATTAACAGTTCTGTATTCGAGCAATTACCAGCTGTTGATACACCAGAAATCTCTTTAGAAGGCGTCATATCTGAAATTTTGTCAGCCATGATGGGCAGCTTGTGTAATTCTTCATCACTAACAAGTATTATATTACGCATAGAATCCGGCAATTTTTCTAACCATAACGTTTTAATTAAATTTTCGGACACATCCGATGTTGCAACAGATTTTAATTTTTGTAATAATTGACTGGGTTTTAAGTTGCCTAAATCGATTCCTGTGAGAAATTTTTTAATTCTAGTACTTTCGCTTTCTTTAAATAAATCCAGAAGTCTTGTTTTGGATTCCGTATATTTAGTAGCGGAATTACTTGTTACGATATCCCAGATGTTCTCAACATATTTCGGTTCTAACTGTGATACTATATAGTTAAATTTCGTTTCTTCAGAAACAATTCCATTTATCTTAAACTGAGCCTCAACTTGAAAAAACCATATTTCTGGGCGATCTAACCCAAATGGAGGAATTTTGACACTTACCTTACACAGTTCGTGTGCAGGATCTTCCACAGTTTTATCGTTTTCAGACATATTCACTTAAAAATCAAAACTCCAAGTCACCAGTTATTGGCTCTGACTCCAAAGTATAATATAACAATCCTTATAATTATAATTCCGTTTCATGAAAAAACGTTAATCCACTTTTTAAATCGAAAATAATCTTTATTTCGTTTTTAGAAAATTCAGAACAACTCTTTAGAACGATGACAACAACAATCTACTGTTGCCATTCCAAGAACAACAAAAATCGAATAATCTTTTTGTTGCCATTCTCAAAACAACAAAAAATAAATAAAACAATATTAATCAGTATTTAAAGTTTCTGTATAAGTTCAAGCCACAACAGAGCTGTAAACTGCAGAAATAATTTGTCTTGCTCTTTTTGCTCTGGAGAACATAAAAGCTCAAAGGTCAGAATCCTAATGAACAAGTTTATGTAAACTGTATAAGGCATTATAAGAAGTTGAAAAGTGAGCTAAAAAAGATGTTAAACGTAAGATTTTCTCTAGCAGCTACCCTAACCACAATTTATTAGAACGAATGTCTGCTCCTATTTATTATGGCTAATATGTTTATGGACTATTATAGTTTTGTTCAACTATGCTTTGTCAACAACCTGCGTAAGTTAAAAGGGGCTACTTAGTAACTTGTTTTAAATCTTAAAAATAATAATATTGGTGTTACCTTTGTTCAAGAGCCGTACTGCTTTGATGGCAAGCAAATGTTTGGTTTTCCGAATACTTACATACTTTTCTTTGACAGAAAATCTGAAATTGCTAAAGCAGCAATTATTATACGATCAAGCGCGATTATCGCCTTGTCATATTTTCAGAATTATGAATATAATGTTGCCACTGCTGAAGTTTCCTTTAAAGGATCTGAATCCACTCTTTTGTCTTACTATTTTCAGCTTTCTGCTAGTATTGACGCTGATTTGTGCGAAACAAATCATATTTTTTTTTTAAATAAAGTCTTAAAGCGCTTATTTAGTGCATGTATGCTAAGTGTAAATCCGAGGTTTGGCTTATTCCAGTGACTGACTCCAGGGGTGCTAAATTTGAGAGAATTCTTCAGTACGTGGCAGCTTTTTGTGATTAATGAAGACTACGGATGTACCCTCTGAGCCACTTAATGAAAGAGTTATATTGATATGACTATTGTTAGGAAGGAACTTCTGTAGCGTGTTGGGAAATGGTATATACCCAACGATTTTTTACGTCATCACAGAGTGATTTCTTCTGAATTGAAAATTCCCAGTGTTAGTTATTCTTTGAATGCTTCTGAAGAAACAATGTCTTCAAAATGAAAAGAGGAAATTGAAAATATTTTCATAATCTTTGTGCTGACTCAGGCATGAATATTTTAAACACCACTGAAAAATGTACTCGACCTGATATGCCAGAGTTATGTGTTCAAGAGTTAGTTAACAGATTTGATGGTTTTGGAAGAAGATTTATACTTGTGGAGTTAAGACCAATTTTGTTAGAAGCTTTATAAAGACCTTATATTATTCCAACCAATTATTTTTAATTCGACTTTTCTGTCCTCTTGATTTCAGTTTCCTGCCAGAATGTAAATTTTAAATGACGTAGTATATACAAAATATAAGCGTGTTTCAGCAGTGTTTACGGGACTCGGGATAGTTTCTCTGGACCGTAATCGCAATCTTTATGATGTTTATGATAGTTATCGGAGTATTCAAGTGGCATGCGTGCATCAACTACGTCCCGTTTCTATCTTATCGCTCTAACATATACAGATCCGCGGCACTATTCAGCATAAAATATAACAAAAAGTTAAATCTAATAACAATTTTTTCACTTGTGTTGCATCGAATATGAACCATTTTAACATTGTATAAAGTAATTTTGAAATACAGACCTCTTGTGATGAGTACAATAAGGCCCAAACAAAGGCGCAACGATATATCGTCGTTGGTATTTTTGGCAAGTGCACCGAACGACGATATATCGTCGTTCGGTACTAAAAGGATTAAGTTGCAATAAGTCACCGAGGATTCAAGGATAACTAATATTGAAATTTTTCATATTAGTTACCTCTGTACTTTGAATGCTTATTTAATGTGTGTCTCAATCTTGGCATGATCCCGCTAAGCTGGAAAGAATACGAGTGTTATTACAGAATTAAGATCTATTGCAATGGAAACTATTGGGATTCGCTACGCTCAGAATGAGTGGTTGCATGTCTACACTGACGGTTCTATGTTAGAGAGAACGCGCGGTGCTGGAGCATGTATCTGTAGGTATTTTCAGTTTCTACTTACCAATAGGAGTTTTTACTACTGCCTTTGATGGTGAACTCGAAGCTATTGCTGTGGCTATTCAACAACTGTCGATTCGTAGCCACTCTTTTGTAAAGGCAGTCATATTGTCAGATTCGAAATGTGCGCTTCGAGCTCTTTTGAATAATCAAAATAGTTCCTAAAGAATCTTACCCTGTAGGCCTTTGCCTAAGGCAATGGCACATAGAATTTCTTTTCAATGGATTCCAGCCCACTGTGGAATTATGGGAAATGAAAAAGCTGATACTTTGGCTAAGAAGGGAACTTTCATAATGCAACGCTTTCATTTCATACGACTAAATTGCTTGTTAAACTGAGTCATAAGAAAATTCTTAAACAGGATAAGATTCAACATGCTATGGATAAGAGATGGAGGATTCTGGGGAAAGAGACAACTTTAATTCTCCGTTTTCCAAGAAAGACAGCGGTAGCTCTATTTAGACGTCTTATCGGACATGATTGTTTGCGAAACCATCTCTACAGAATTGGAGTGGTGGATTCCTCAAAACTGTATTTTGTGCGACTCCAATCAGACTATAATTTTTGTATTGCACTTTCTCGGTATGAGAACATTGTTAAAAAGTACTGGAAAGCCCGTGAACTAATGGCTTAAGCGCTAATGTTTGGCATTTATAAAAATAAAATAATATTCGTTGTACAGTGGACGCTCGTTAAGGCGAACTAAAAATTCCTTACTTGAGTTGCAAGAAATTCCTATTTGACATATTCGTAGTAGTAAAAAGACAAGTATTTGTTGATTCTTAATTTTCGGATGGGCTGAGAAACAATCAGGTATTTGTATTCTACTGCATAACTTTGACTGCCTAAAATTTAAGTATCCGGTAGTCTAATTGTCTGTATCTTTTACTTTTCCTTCTAGATGAAGATAAATTAAGATTAATTTAATTATGCTTCTTTGGTTTTTCCTTGACTCAAAAAAATCTGGAAAGGTGGCTGCAATCGATTACACGAAAATTTGGATGAATTTCATTATTGTGTTCACGAATGACGTGGGATACAAGGTGCACATATTACGACCGAAATGAATGCATGAAACATTTGAACCTTTGAGAATGATTATATTAAGATGAAAAAAGTGTTTATTAGCTTTGGCAATCTCTTTTGATGCTCCGTATTTAGTTTATAAGTGTAATAATCATAAGATATGTTCAAGATTATCTCTAGTGCCCCAGAGTGAAACCATCTTTTTTGTAGTAATATGTAGGTTTAATTAATGAATTATAAAAAATTCGCTCGACTGCAACGCATATGCAAAACTTCCATGTGAGAACGCAGATCCACCATACAGGCATGCATGATCTATGTGCGAGTTGATGAGCAGTACGAGATGCTTGCACGTTATCTATATTCCTTATGAGCAGTTAGTGTTTTATTGATTCACATTTAGTAAATTTATTTTGTCATTTAAGAATGCTGTCTGGTTATACGGATTTAAAAAATTTAAATACGTTGATTGTTTTCGTTAGATTAAAAGTATGTGGGTAGTGCGCTTGTGCGTATGCGAGTTTCCTCTCTCTCTGTCTGCCAAATCTTACTTCTGTTTTTAACTTTGTTGCGGTTTTACTAATCACGTTATTTGTCTCCAAATTTTTTTTTTTACACAAATGCATGACACAAATATGGTAATTTTTGAAGAGAAAACTTCCAATAATTAAGAGGCTAGTGAAGATAAATTACAAGTCCTACAAAAATTTCACTATTTTAATCTAAAAAAGACATAAGAAAGGATAGTTAACCCAAAGGGACATTAGGCCAGAAGGGATACTGGTCTCGAAACGGCGTTTTGCATGGGCTTCGTATAAATGTCCATTTCACTTTTCAAATTGTTGCCACCAAATATTATCTCCCTGTATTATATTTAAATTAAATAATGAACAAGCTGCACGAATATATGTATCGCTCACTGTAGAAAACGGCGGTACCTAGAGCCATCAAATTTTGAATAACGCAGTCCTCCACCGAATATGGGCACCTGAAAGCCCGAATTTTGTTTTATTCAACGAATTTTTATTAAACTCAACGGCTTCAAAGCGAGCAATGGTAACACTATACCGAAAAAACATTATCTAAAGATAGGATGTTTTTGAATATTTTTAGCCTAAACGCTTTGGGAACGTGCATGCTTGTGTAACTGAAAAAAACGCCCATTTGGGCTTAAAATCTAAAAACTTCCAGACATTTCCATAGGTTAAAGTTGAAGAAATGTGTCTTGCTGATAAATTTAAGAAGCCAGATGACGATTATCAGACCAAGAACTCTGTTTATATCCCAAAATTATAACCAGCACAATCATAAGACCTTTACTTTTATTTCATCTTTTCATTATTAAACTTTTTGAGTTAAATTTATTAATTAAACATCTTTCTACGTTACTTAAAATTCTAGTTAACAGCAAAATCACAAAATATTTAACAGCAGCGTATCTTTAGAATTTCCGGTAGGTAGTCTCGCGTCCTGCATAAAAATGCTATATTTTTTAACGAAAGATATATTGAGTATTACATATGATAGCCAGATTGTTCTATCACTTCTCTTCCATAGCACCTTTCAACGGTAGCACTGCCTGCAGAAAAACTGTAAAGGCACTTTAAATCAGGTACATGAAAGGAAATTAAATTTCTGATAATTTTAAAATTCTGTTAATTTTGAGATTAATAGACTATCGCTTTTATAAATAGCATCAGTAAAAGGTCTCAAGAAACATGTTACATTAACATTCCGATATCTGGCATCTAATGGTTCGGCACACCCGATAATTAGATATAAGTGCTATCCCGAAAGCTAAGTGCGTCATTCGAAAGTAATCTGAAGCGGTCGATATTTCAGATAGAATGATCGTTATGACTAAATGTTATGAGTAATTCTGCTAAAGGAAGCAAAAATATTGATAATCTTGTGATTAACATCAGTCTAACTGAATTTAATCCAATGGATTCTTCAACCAGTTTTCTAGAAAGACTTTAAAAACGAAATTTAACGAGAGAGGTAAGGACTAGCTATGGGAAACTCCGCTGATGTCAAAAGCCAAAAGATTTGGTATTACTCGGCATATTGCGAAACTCAGAGGATAATAATCAGAAAAGCAAGGATTACTAATTAGTCTTCATATTTTCTTCTGCGATGTTTTGAAAAAAAGACCTGCAATCGAATTCGAAACATCCTACTGTAGCAATACTGTAGGTTCTAGCTCACAAATGAACTATACGCATTCTGCACTTTTTAACTTCTAGTTACAATCATTGAATTTTTATTTTAGTGCACAGTCAATCATTCAATATATAGAGCTGGGCTAAATTTAGAGTAAGTTAAATTACGGTAACAAAAATATTTTAACCGCATTCAGACATTTCATAATTCCACATAACCGAAATCCCGAACTTATCACATAATCGAATTTTTACTGCATTTGTTAAATTATTTCACAAGGAAGTAAATTTATCTCAACTTATGAGAAAATTATGCCAGCGTGAAAAATTATAATAGGTAAAATGTTGAATAGAACATATTTCAGAAACTTAATACATTTCAGTTTCAGACAATACAATGCCAATGTTCATAAGAGAGGACTTAAAAGGGCAGTTTATTACTTGAAATAAATTCAAGTTACGTTTTGCCTAAACCACCTCTTTGAAAATTATATCGCGTTTTTGTAAGAAATTTTAAACTCAAAAATCATAATTGTGCATAATTTTTATTCAGGGACTGACAACAGAGCCAGTTACTTCAAGGGTTCTGCAAAGATGTTTTCAGAAATATATGTTAACTGCAGAATTATAAAATAACCATGTCCTGAGATATAATAAAATTTAATTTAAATTTTCTAACTTTTCAAATTTCATGACAAGCCTACACTAGAATAAAAAATTTCTGATATTAGTCTTTAGATTTACACAACTGTTCGCTAAATAAAACCTCGCATGTTAGAGATGACTTACGGGTTAACTTAGCAGGTTCGAGGAATTTTAATCCTCCCAGGAACATAGTTTCATTATTGAGCGACCTGAGGTGATAAGCATTTAAATATAGATGCATTTAAATATAAGTAACAGTTTTGATGAATAATACAGCTTTCATTAGTTAACCGAATTAAGAACATATTCTTGTTAATTACAGTATAGCATTCAATGCGAAGCCTTCAAGAGAATGATGTCTTGGAAGATCATGTTAAACATCATGAAAACTCCCAAATAGTCAATGTCGCGGATCCGCTGCCTTCTAGACTGACTTTGGTCTTTTGTAATCCTCCAGTATTTCGATGCGACCTTAAGAGAATTGCTTTCTGTAGCGGATGCAATACTGCAAATATTCATCTGAATACCGTCTTCACGGAAGATGTATTGAGGTTTAAAAGAGCTCAAGTTACGATAAGAAAAAACAGAAGAAACTACATTCGACAGGGAGCATGCATTATCATCCATAGAGGTTACCAACCACTAGAGAATTCCATATTTTCAGGGGAAAATGCGGTCATCCCATTATTCAGCTGATAAATATTTAGTTTATGAATTGAAGAAAACTTGGTAGTTACGAACATTTTGTACCTTTTAATTTCATAAACGCCTTAAGATAATCTAAATACATAGAACTGATTTTAAAGTTTTGGAAAAGGGGAAGGATTTAGCAACGATAAAGGAGGGGAGAAACGTTAGATAATCCCTGATCTATAGGGACGGCTCCAAAAATGATCACCGATTTATACGGACGGAACCAGAAATGCTCATGACGTTCGAAAAAGTTGCATGGAAGGCCATCTTAACCAAACTTTCAAGCCGAAGCGCTCGCCTTTACAGTAGTCATACAGCATGCAATAATCATAAGCGCCGGCGAAACAATTACTAACTGTACTTAGACATTACTCATACTTGCGAACTATAATCACACCTCTTTCTGAATCAGAAATATAGCAAATCCTCTTGAACAGTATTCAAGTATGCATACATCTTAATTGGGTAAAAGCACATGTCGGGTTGCTGCAGGGAGATTAAACAGATATGCTTGTCAATAAAGCTGCCAGCAATATTAGCGCAGCAAGACAAACATTCCAGCACCATCACACCTAAAGAATGCACTGCTGGGGCAAGGCAATCCAAATGTGGCACTTAAGATGACACGAGAAGACAAACATGCTTTCATACTATTTCACATCCAATTGCATTACTAGCCATGGTTAGTTTCTAATGTACTTTTATCTTAATGTCTCGGACACAGGTGTCGACCTACGGAAATAATGGCTACCCTAACCACTTTGCTTTGCACTCGCGTCTTCCTACCAATAACTTTGAACATAAGGTTTACAGTCGCAAACTGAATGGTAATTAACAAAACCTGCGTGACGATAAAAGGGATGACTGTAGGACAACATATCTGCCATCAGCACCAGTCAAGTTAGAGACACTGATCTACACTTCCTTTCCAGGCAAAGAAAGTCAAATTACGTGCAATAACAAGCTTCACGCTTAAAATTGTGCGCTTAAAACCAAGTTGAAAGTTACATTTTAAATTTAATATTAATTTATTACATTATATATCGATATTATTTACAAGCTACTTTTAACATATGTATTGCCAAGGCCAAGCCATGACTAAGTTTAAAAATACCTACAGTACCTCAGACTAATATATTTTTAAAAACTTTCAGTCTTTGCACAAATTCGGAATATATTGGAAAACGGGTATCAAAAGAATGAAAGTTTGAGATTAGTATAATGCATTACGATTAAAAACTTTAATTTGTTTTGAAATTTAGCATCGGTTTCTAAACTTTGTAGACCTGAATGGACTGGATTACTTAAGATCATGCAAAATAACAGAGTTCTGCTTTAACGGGATGGATTCCTTTGTGGTAAACCTTTCCATAAAACTAGTTGGTATTCATGTTAGGCAAACGTTTCTTCAGGATTTAGTGAATCAATAATTAAAAACTTCTAGGGTATGGATTATTTACTTATGGCAGAGCATAGGACCACGCATAAGGGAAGGAATATTTTTAAGGACTAGGTAAATTTGCCTGTATTCACGATACACGTAAGAAACTTTCAGATAGTTTTAGATTTTGATGAAAATACCATCTTAAAAGACGGCAAATATTAACGGCTTTTCGAATAAACTTAAAACATTTGTGTACATTTTAATCAAATACATTTGTTTACTCCGCTACGTATCTTCCAGCATATTTCTACTACTCAAAATATACATTTGTTCCTATATTTTGAGAGTACAAAAAGCATGCTGTAGTTAAAGAGTTCAACCTGGTGTAAGTCATCCGCCCCTACAAATGGAAAAATCTCTAATCGTGCGTTCGATTTCGCCAATTTTATTTTTTTTTTGAAGCGAGAAGGCTACTACAGTTTGTATTTTACTTAAATCAGGAAGTTTATAAGAGATTCGTTTGATCTATTTTCGAACTTCTCGTGAGGTAATCTAAATCTAGTATAAAATTACTGCTGCATTGGTAACTAAAAAGGAATTCAGAGGTGTTAGAATAAGTTTAGTTTTAAAGTCCAGTTTAATATCGCGAATAGTCTTGCCATGAATCGTTGAGAAAGCCTACTTAACCCTATTTTTAAAAATTAATTTTTCGTTCATTTACCAATGGCAGAATGGAAAATGGCTTAAGAGTATTGGCAATTCATTAGATTTCAGTTACGGAGAAGTTTGTTGATTTTATGTCTCCCTGGTTTCTCCCATCTGTAAAGTAAATTAAACCCAGTTCTGTTGGAATAACTTCAGTAAAGGTTCAAGCAGGTAGTTTTGGCGAGCTTTGTAGTACGAAAGAAAAATTCTAATTTCAAGTATATACATTTCCTATGCTTCAGATCTTAGTACGAAGTAAGGGAGCTTTGGCTCAGCGTTACATGGACAAATCGAAAGAATTTAAAAACATCAAGATGGTATAAACTCGCATAAACGCGAATTTTAAGACTGTTCGATTTTAATGAATACGCTAATCTGATCAAAATTAGTGACATTTTGTAGGATAGCAAATTTAAAGATTTGTAAAACTGTCAAAGAGCACACTTTATTGGCAATTAAAATTAAATAGCACATACACATAAAAATCATATAAACATAAAAATCCTATTTATACTAAGTGATCACTTAAAACAGTTGCAGAATGTTCATTTTATGAATACATATGAAACTGCTCTGAAAGTCCTGATATATGGAAGAGCATGTCCACTTCGAGTAGAGGAAAGTGAAGTCAGTTCATTAAAAATCACTCATGAATAATGCAATCATTTAGTCCACGACTCCAGAAACTAAACAGATGGTGGGAGGGTTAACTCAGACAATTTGATCCATTATCAGCCTAAGTAGGAACTTTAAAGTGCTTTCGCCAGCGAAACACCATAGTCTCACGAAGTGCTGCATAACTGCTCTTCAGCACCATCAATACATTTCAATCTTGTTCCATCCCCCGTTTTCAGTTTTCTGTTCTTCACTAGCTCAGGATGAACGGTCTTACGATCATAAGCCAGCCCAATCAGTGCCATGAAATCGATAAAGATCTTTGTGAGGTTGAAAGTATATCCTAATTCGCTTGTGGAATAATCCCAAGGGAAGACGTGGTGGTAGTTATGCCATCCTTCACCATGTCCAAGTAGGGCAACAACGGAGTTTTCACGAGCTTCGATGTACCTGTCGTAAGGTTGATCACCATACTTATGAGCAACGCTGTTGACTAACCACGTGACATTTAAGCTGAAACAATACCTTGCCAAACCTGCTATGAAGAATGAATTCCACAGTGTTTCACCCCAGAACCAGACAGGAATCATGGTAGGTAAGTAGAAACTGAAGAGCAGAACCATCGGGATATAAAACCTAGCAAGATTAATAATCGAAAATAAAGGACAATGTTTATTAAAATACAGGTAAAACATAAGTTTCTAATATGATTATTTAAGATCAAATACGGATCCAGAGCTTTAATGGAAATTGACAACATTCTGCAGCAGTCCTGATTTACAAGAAATTAGTGTTTAATACTACCTCGTAAATAGCCAGATTTAATAGCCACTTGAACTTAAGATAAGCTGCATAAAGTTCTTGGTTCTTACTGAAAGGTATCGTACTTAAGTGAAATCAGCCTAATTTTAAGTTGCTATAGAGTTATAACAGTTTATGTTAACGAAATAAATGACTATTTGAAGTTACCTTCTGTGGAACCTAACTATTGGATCAGCCCAAAGATCATCGAGGTAGACAGTTTTTCCTTTAGAAGCAACAGCAGGATGTTTTCTGCACATGAGCCATCCCATATGAGCGAAGAAAAATCCTCTTTTGATGTTATGAGGATCAGCATCAGTCTCTGTAAATTTATGATGAACCCTGTGATCCCTGCACCATTCATAGATGTCATTCTGTCCAAAAAGAGGAATAATCAATTCATCAAAAGTTATTTTCAGAAAATGTAAAGTTTGAGGTTGAAAATCAAACTCACCTGAGCTGCTATGCTTGCAAACATGCACAGCAAAACTCGCAAAGGCCACCTTGCTTTGTAGGAGCGGTGAGACCAAAGCCTATGAGAGCCTGCTGTAATACCTAATCCACCGATATTCCCATAGATGTAACCTTCAAAATATAAAATTTAGATCATAAGCATACTAAGGTATACCGACACCAAGTAAGATACCGACACCAAGTAAAATTGGCTGAATGATTAAATTTAGTAAGTTTTGAAGAGTTAAAAAACCGAGTAAGATTTAAGGTTATACATCATGATGAAACGTTGAGGATCCAACTCAGTTTTCTAAAGTTAATTTTTGTTGAAAGTAAGAATCGTTTAACAGTCAAGCTAAAATAATTTAAATCCGATTTCAATTTTAAAATCACAGATTCAGAGTTAGGCGTCTTTAGACCTAGACATTACATAATCGAAAGTAAAATAGACTTAAACGTTAGTTTTTTTGTGCTTTTTTACCATTACAATTTCATTATAAACCTTGTAATCGTGATGCAGCATCAAAGAATCTTAAAAGCCGAGCAATTGGCATTAAGTCTGGAATTCCCAAATACTATAAAGAAAACGTGGTTATAACCGAAACAAATTTACACTAAAGACAACCACAATTCATTGTAAACTCTTCTTCCGCGATCATAGCTTAGACTTGAATTTTTGCAAGTTTCCAATTTAAAATAAAAGTGGCCGAGAAAATGACTATAAAAGATGAATACAAGATAACCGTCATCGTTTTAAACTTTTATTTTGGTTTAAGTAGCCGCATGTTAAAAACAAATTAGAATTTAATTCAAAAGGCTAATTAATGAAAAATATTTGAGTAGAGTGGCGTGTGTCAGATAAGGACTAAATCTAAAGCTAGACAATTTTCGAACTGAGTAATCTTGGGAGATCAAATTCAGAACTCGAACCTTCGCTTTAAAAATTCCACGAAATTAAAATTTTGGAAAGAAATTTTATGTTCAATAATTTATGTTTAAAGAGTTAATTCCAGTAGTTGGATACTCAGCATCACCTCGCTGCAATCCCTATGCTATAAATATAGTTTGTACAAAAAATTGAGTTCGAGAGTTCAGCATCTTAGAAGCTTAAAACAAATTTTGCAAACAAACTGGCAAAGCTGTTTTTTTAAAACTAAATTGAAAAGTGAACAAGATTTAAGAGTCAATTGCGAATTAAAAATTTCATAAGCATGCTTCAAATCCGATTCATTTAGGTACGTAAATTTCAAGTTTTGCTTGAGTCACAAACTAAATGCTTTCCTGTTTTAAAAATTCGAGAAACGAGAGTTAAAATACAACACTTAAGTATTACTTAACCCTTTGGCTACGAACTGTAATTTAGTGACATTTGGCAGGAAAATAGCGCGAACTGGGTAATAAAAGATGAGACAGGCACAACTAGTTTGATTCTATGACTGGGATAGCGAGTTTAAGTGCTTTTTTAACACGATAATTTTTAAATTTAGTGGAACGTAATGTCCCGTTAGTAGTCAAAGGGTTAAATAACCGAACTGTAATGTCCCAGATCCTTCTAACGCTTTTTAGGTGTTCAGTATTTAGAGCAACATGGATATAGAGATAATTTCAATTTCTCACGTGTTGAACGTTTTTCTTAGTTTACCCACTTTACAACTTATGTTCCAACAAGTTGAATTTCTGCCTTAGTGTCAAATTAAATGTCACGCGTAAGATTAAAGGGGAATACAATCAATTTGTTTCAAGAAACTCAAGGTGGATAAAATTCAATGTCAATACATACCAAATAAACAAGTTTTTAAATATGCAGATGTCAATCCAAGATAAACTCCGTAAAAGAAGCTCAAATGAAGGTACACGAAAAGGATAACATTGAACCATACGATCTTTCTCTTGTAGTCTGGCTTTTGTTCTACCTTGCTTTCAACAGTGTCCTCCGCAAGGGCAGCTGAAGAATTGGGAGCCATTCCTGCAGTTGAAAAAAGTGAAATCAGATAAGAGTGAAATAAGATTAACATTCTGAATTTTTTCAGGAAGAAAACAGCATATTTACTGTACCGTTCCGATGAATTACTGCTAGAACTGTCTGCGCGGAGAGCCTTCGAAAGCGACCATGAAAAACATCCAACTATTTTGCCATCAAGAATCTTACTGAACAGTTCTAGATACCTTTAATATGCCAAGCATAAAATATTGCCTGAAAATTAAGTTTCACAAATTTATGCCCATGTTTAAATGTACTTAACAGCCTACTAAGGTATTTAAATCTTATGAACCGATTTAAACAAATATAATCACGAAATATAAGCGAATCTAAAGAAAAGCATTGGGAATAAGTTAATAATCCTGCAATTTGTTATATGCAAGATAATGGTAAATTGCCATTTAAGATCTGTAAAATTAGACTTGCATTTGGTAACGGTTAATAACCTTCCGTAAAATTTAATTGGCTGAATGGGCATTTGTGCGATTGTACCTTAAAACAAGGCATCCGAGTTAACTTCGAGATCCGACTACATTTTACTATTTTTCTGTAACCAAGAACGAAGTCATTTTTAAATAAAAACTTCAATGCCAAGATTTTGCATAAAGTTTAATTATTTAGTAAATTACGGATACCTGTTGCCGATTTAATCCCATTGGTTACGAGAACTACGCATAACTGATAACAGCTTATGCAAGTACATATTACATAGCTATGTTAAAAAGGGAATTTTTGTATTAGACAGTTTACTGCAATAATGATAGCTGTTTTGATAAGCAGAGATTATAGGTGTACAAAAATTTACTGTCCGGATTTGGTTTTAATCTACCATAAAATGAGTAACAAATCTTAAGCTACTTGATAACTAGTTAAGCAGCTTATTGCTGTTAGATCTATTCATGGATATTCAGTTCTGAGAAAGGCACACGAACTGGATCCCCCGGGATGGGCATCGCCTAAAAGGACGTTGAGTTCGATTATTCCTATTCTGTGAAGTTGAGATCGTCGCTTTCCCAAGATAACTCTAATCTAGTATCCAATACGAAGTTAACCACAAGGCCGCAAAGTTATTTTCATTAGCATGTGTAGCCATATTTGCACTACAGTCCGTTAGGAAAAAAGCTTAGTTTAGTCTTAATCATTTATCTTCTCTTGGTTTGGTTTACCAGGATTATGGCAAAGCACACTACACCTATCTGCCCAACGGGATGGATGCCTTCGTGAAACCACAAGAACGGTCATGCAGCCAACCCATTCGCCTAGATTTTGAAGGATTCTTCTAGAACTGCCGAATTCCGCAGAGAACAAATATATTTTAACAACTGAAGTTCACGAAATGACGGAATCTGATACCCAAAGATACTAAGGGTAAAAGTTTACAATTGGGTGCCCTTTTGGAAATTTTTTTTGACGCCAAGATCGGCGCCGGAAGGCACAATTTCACGATGGCCGCTACACAAAAAGTAAGAAGTCAAAGAGTTGCACAAACTCAGTAGCCATGTACACATCGATCAATTTTCATTTAAAATCCCAGAATTGCACAATCTAGGCACTGCGCATTGTCTTAACTTTGTACATGTACACATTTATTCACTTAAAAGTCAAGAAGCTAAAACAAAAGTTAAAACTATCATGGTAACCAGAAATGGGGTTTCATCGCCTAAACTGATCAAAATTTGTCACTAATCGAAGGGGCACCCAATTCTACACCAAGCCAAACTAAGACTACTTTTTTAACACAATGAAGCAACAATTCCTTTGTATTAACTTCAGATTTAAGTTTAAATTTTGTTATCTAGTTTTGTAATATAAATGCATAAAATTTATACATGCCGTAATTCTTTTATGTACAGAAACAAAGTTTTAATACTTTACTTGCAACCATTAAAACCCTCAAGGCATTTTGCACGACTCATGTCAGTGCAATAATGAAATTACCAGAATGTGACAAATTCAATAAAATCTTACTAGTGTCAAGCTGATAGACATGCTTGAAGTAGATGTGCCACACCTACGATCTGCTATAATTATGCAGAAGATTTCTACGAAATTTAAAGAAATAGGTACAACTCTTCAAACTTCTAATTATGTTTTGCTGTCAATATCATGCACAGTCGTGCGTTAGTACAATTCGTATAGTTATCTTTGGACTCACGAAGAGAACACCACACAGACTAAAATAAGAGGTCCGATGGTTAATTTGTTTATCCGAGTAAATAAAAATTTCTTAGTGATACGAAACTTAATTACGTAGTTAATAGTTTGATCTGCCGAATGAAGCTCTTTGAGTTTAAAATTCAGAAACAAGCTTTGTTAATACTGTGCAAATAAATACACAAAGAAAGCCATTAAAATTTGAAATTAGCAGTGACAATAGCTCTACATTTCAAGCACTAAATTATAGTTTCATCCAAGGGAACCAGAGGGTGAAAAGGAAACGAATCTTGCTTTGTACTTGCAAGATTTCGAAGCGCGAAGATTAATGTAAATAAGACATCGGAAGTGTTAAAAAGCGTTGAAGGGATTTCGCAAGCAAAGTGAAATTCACTCATGTGCGAAATAGAACAGAACGAGTTCCCCCTCACTCATCCTAAATTATGAATGGTATTTATAGTTTTATTTTAGAAGCAGCTCAGAGTTAAATTTGAAGAGAATTTAGGTTCACTATTTGGTACTTCCTGTCACCCATTTCGATATCTAGCAGTCTAGCTTTTCGAATTTAATAGGAGTTAAGTGCTTGCTACTCAAAGCTGGATCAAGGGTTTATCGAGGAAAACGTAATCTTTCCTGCTTTAATGCGTTTCTGGTGTATTGAGTCAAAGGGTGGAGCCCTAAACTTGAAAGGTGCATTAGGGCTTTTGTTTCAAAATTGCTGCCGCACAACATTTTGCAGAAAGTTAAAATTTTCTTACAAAGAAATTAGTTTAACTGGACACGCCTATATACAGCAGAAAATTTGAAGATATCGCGATTATGAGGAAGTTTAAGGTATTTGAAATTTACGCGAGCCACTCTTTGTGAAGCTTACATAATATACAGGGTTATGAAAGCTCGCTGGATTTTAATTTGAATTTAGGAACGCAAACATGAAAAAAACCATTTAAATTTCATTTACAGGAATTCTGCGAGAGAGTTAAGTGATGAAGGTCAAGGCGATAATCAAGTTTTTGCTCGTGAAAACAAGATTACAGCTGAGGAAATAGCAACAGATTGTTCCAACCTATGCTTTCGTTACGCTTTCCAGCGATTTAATACGCATTTGTAGGCAAGAATACGCGTTTAATGAACACCAAAAGAATTATATTGGCGTTGATTAGACCTGGTGACCAAGAAGGTGCATCGCAGAATACTATGTTTTCCTAGTCCGGCATGAAGAATTACACAGTAGCAATGGAGCGCTTTATTGCGAATACAAACGTTTTACGTTAGCTGTCTGCTACTTCGTTGCGTAATTTGAATGCTGAGTGAAGTTACGGAATTCCATGACTGTAGAATATGATCTATGATTACTGCAAGAATATTTATGGCCTGACATTAGTTTACTAAAAGCTCTACGATATGCTTACAGGACTGATTTATTTGCCCGTAGTCCAACTGTTGAACGTGCAGTGTTGTCAAACTGGATATCAAACTCAGTTGAAACAACCCTAGATTTCAGTTTTATCAACTATCGATGACTAGGTTTTTATACAGAAATCAAATCAAGTAGGAATTTGAGAAACTTTAAATTTCGTGGTAGAAGTTGCTATAAAATAAGACTATTTTAAAACTCATTATTTTAAAACTGATTTTAATGATGTCTTAGTGTTGGATTATGTTAAGATCTTTCAGTTTTATTTAGAAATCTTTACTAGAGCCTCGGAGTTTAAACAACCCAGCCAAAAACTGGAATTTTAAAGACTGGACTTTAACTTAACATAGCTTTCTGGTACAACGATTAAAGCTGTACGACTGTTCCGAAGAACACTGGAAGTCATTTGTGATCAGCAGCTCTTTTATTAACGTGTAGAGTAATTTAGACTGAAGGCAAAATATAGGAAACTTGGCCACCTTCAGAAAGTTTCTACTCTTATGTTGCATATAAAAACATGACGCAATACGTCCTTTTATGCTTCTGAGAACACTGACTTGAAATTAAGCGAAACTGAAGAATTTTGAAGAAGGAATTTTTCGTGAATGTTTACCTGATATGTAACGCGAGTTTCAATTAAAGCACAGAAACGGTTCGCTCGCTAGTGGAAACCAGACCCCAGACCCAAATAGCATCAATATTCAGTATTAATCTTCCTCGGTTATTTCGATATTTAGATAAAGTGAGCTTCATTTTACTTCCGCCCATCAACTATTTAACGAAATTATTTTCGCACTATTTTTAAAATGTTATGCTCATTTGAAGTATTAAAGGAATATTTGATAAAAATTTAAAAACGTTCATTGTACAAGTAGATTTTGTTTGCTAGAAACACATTTGTGAAACTTCACATAGTTAGTTTTCTTTCCACAAAAGCGTGGAATTACGTTCGCGGAATATAGAAAACGCCGATTCTGAGCGCTAGTAAGTTCAGTCTATCCACATACTTGCTATATTAAGCTAAAGCACACATACCAAGAAACTGACGAACTGTATAAACACTTTATTACAAGTTCAACTGCCAGGGGTGTTTTCACGCCTTAGCGAGTTTGTAAACGAAGCAATTATACTGAAGCATAAATTGCAAGTTCACGCGCTTCTGCTTTGTGATGTCATTGAAGCCCCAGCGACGAACATCTGGATGTTCGAACTTTGAAAAGCCAAATTTCGAATCTTCAGTGTTAGCTATCAACAGTGCTATGGGATACACAAACTATACCAAGTTAATATTCAGCATTTCATTTCCCTACTCCTTTTGTGCTAGAAGTTAACTAGAAAATAAGATTATTATAAAATGCTTACTTTTATGAATTATGAACTACAGATTTCGTCCGGATTTAATAGTGGCACAATAATTCGAAGCTGCAGTGCACTAAAAGTGCTTGAGCTACATATAAACGCTTTAAAAATCCTCACAGTAGGAATTTTACAAACCCAGTACAGGAATTTTTCACGAAGACGCTTCCTAGGCAAGAAGGTATAGTGCTATGCTGTTAACGAAGAACTGTATTTAAATATTTAAGGAGATGCACAGGAATTACCAAAAGTTACGTACGTTATAAATGCTCATATCATTTAAAAAGTGAACCAAGATTTGGGATTTTGAACTTCAGTTAGAGAAGTAACTGAGAGACAAGACTGATCATGAACCATTCCTAAGGACTAATCATAAGTACTGCAAATTTCGAGATTGAATTTGGGCTAAGATTAAGTTTCGCACATACTTAAGAGTGCCATGTCTATTAAACTGATCGGCATTTAAAAATTTAAGAGTTTTGGGGTTTAAGAATAAGCTATACGGGAAGAACACTTCCTCACACATATTCATTACAGAGGCATATGTTAGTTAATATTCGCATAGCATTTTGGAACTTTACTCCTCAGCTTAATAAGCGACATATGGACAGTTTGAAGTTTTAACCCAGATAGTCATGTGTGAACGCCTCAAAAATTAAGTTACAACACTGCCTTTTTGTAATACTGTAACCAATTTTACTTATGCGCGGCCATGCCCGTAAATTCTAAGGAATACTAATTCATTATATAAATCTTAATAGTTGGTATATAATGTGTAACGCAATATTAAAAGACTGCAGATAATGCAATGATATTTTAGAGCAGATCATTATGTAATTTGTTCAGTTTATTTTTCAGTGAATGTTTATGCACTTAAAGTACCAGTTTAATTCCTTAATCATATGCCAGAGGAATTTATTTCCAAGAAATTTACTATAGTTTTATTTTTTTCCTCCTAAAGACTTCGCATTCGGTAAGTTTTTCTGAAGTTAATTTTTTAGACATATTGGTTTAGTATTACGTTGATCCACTACACGCTGCCCTAAACACTATTAAACTACCTAAACAGTTCATTTTTTTTGGCCACAGAATATTCGTTTTGCAGGATAAAAATGTAAGAGATTTTCCGATTAATAAAATATAGTTTATGCTCGTAACATCAGCTAAGGATTAAATTAACTGCCAAAATAAAGAATTGTTACGTTTCCGTAGCAAGTCTTGAGAAGAATCTTATTAACTCCTAGCCACGGGTAAAGCGTTATTATGTTTATTTCTAGAATTAATCCGGTAATCTTATCAAGAATTATGCATTAGAATGCGCTTTTTTTTGGCAACATCATCATTGTATGAAATAATTCCATTAATGAATGTGAAGTTTTAAGCCTTTAGACCGCCGGTCATGCTTTAAGCATTAAATTCAAAACCGAAGTTCAATTACGAATTTATTAACGCTTTATAATCCCATTTTAAAAAAACACATTAAGTATTTGAATATGGTAAAACAAGTTCTAAATTTATAAAGAGGTAAGGAAAAACAATGTTAAAAATCGTAAGAATTTTGCTTTACGATTTATAGCGAATATAGAGCAATATAATTGACAGTTAATTTACTGCTCCATAATTTTAACGAGTGTTTTGCGATAAGCTCCCATCTGTCAAACAGATGAATCCCACACAGTAATTAAAAATTTATAAAGCAATTTAATGAAGAAAAGTTCTTACTTGTAGCAGACGTGCCAAGAATTCACATGCAAAAGCACCCGTAGATTCAAAGAAACCAAGCACCAGTTCCAAAACAAAACTAATTCTCGGCCGAAAGTAGATGAGCTGAACTTCAACCGGTAAGTTTGAGAATGAAGTGTAAAACTGCATCGCTCCAGCCATCTTTTTACCCTAGAACCCCAAATCCCCGCGTCTCAACCTGATTGGCTGCAGTAGCATTGCATCAGGTATTTTTGTGACGTAATGTTGTCGGTCAGCTGAAAGTGGGCATATTAATTGCTTTTTTTCACTTTCGAAAAAGATAAAATAACGATTTTCCGCTGTGTATTAATGTTTCCTTCGAATAATTCAGTCTTAAATATTTTTTTCGAGACTAGGATATGTCTTTTGATCGCATTTTTGATTTTGCGTCTCCTTAATTTTTTTTTTTTTTTTGATATATGAATCACTCCGGATTAATTTGCATTTATGAGTTCTGTTTTAAATTTGTGTACAATCTGCTACATGGCGCTAAACAGTGAAATTTATTTATTAAAGAATGCTGCAAATTTTGCAACTAACTCAATATTTTAAACACAGTGTGTTTGCGGTTCGTGTGGAAAGAAACAAGTAATACAACGAGAGAAACCATCCAGTAATTAACTGTTATTGAAAATGCCGCAATGCAGATCTATGAAGTTTCCCAAATATGGCACTTCTTTTTCAATTCTAAAGTTTGCTGTAATCCTGAATATAATCATTCGGTTTAGGTCAGTTTGCCAATAGCGTTTGTCTGCCACTTTTTGGTAATTCGTAAACTGTTGAAAAAAACGTCCTTCTTATAACATTGAAATTAGAATAAAAATTAATCGTAAGATGACATTTAGGTAAATGTTCAGGAGTAATGCCTTATTTATCAGGTTTTCCAAAGACTACAATTTATTACCAACGCATTTTACGATTGCCAGTTTTTAAAGATTATTATTGTAATTCTATAAAATGTTCATATATTTAATAAGCAGATAGTGATTTCTTGTAATATTTCAAACTTTCGCTACCGCCTACCGATGTTCGAGTGGATAAGACCATTAAACACTGAAAGTTTAGCCCCGGTTTGAATTCCGACGAATGATTCCCTCGTTTTTGTACTTCTAGTAACATGCGAATGAACCGGTTTTCTTTAGAAAAGTCTTTTGTGAAAGCATCATTCTTTTTTTAGGAAAATAACTACCGAATGCTTTGTCATAACTGGTTAAACAAGCAAACTCTTTCACTAATTTTACATTTAAAATAAGATAATTAATAATCGTAGTTATCTATATATATGTAAAGAAGAATGTATGTATGTTTGTTCGCTATTAACTCAATCACTACTATAGCTATCGTCACCAAACTTTCTACAATTCTTTTCTGGGTCCTGGAAAAGGGTGACGTCCACTTAAAAAAAAAAAAAAAAATTATGTCTTAGATATTAATTAAAAACGCTGAAAACGTTTAAGTTTGTCGCTTTCATTTTTCCGAGTGGCAACAGATGAAGATGAGAATCTGCTTTATTTCGAGAAATGTTGCCACTGCTGGCTTTCAAATTGTAGAGTTAATTAAGAAAAAATAAAATTTCTAAGTTTTATAATGAAATAAGAGTAGCATTTCCAAACAGTAAATAGATTATTCCCGATTCCAAAATTTCATGGAAAGCCATTTCGACTATTCCTAACTTCGCACGACTTTAATCAGCCGAGATATTAATTAAAAACTCTAAAAACACTAATTTTCTCACTCATTTTTTCCCAGTGGCAACAGTCTCGAGCCTTGAGGATAAAAAGGCTTTATTTCGAAAATTTTTGCTACTTTTCGCGTATTCGAGAGGTCCTTGGTTTGAGTCCCGGGGAGGACACTGTTCATTTTTCACGTTTCCTGCTTCGAAAATAACCTAATGTCTCTACAAGCTTAATGTTTTCTGAACGAAAAAGAAACCCTTTGTTAGACTATTTAATATGGAATAGTTTCTGATATCCATATTTAACTTTAGAGTTTTCTAATTAATGTCTGTATTCCAGTTCTTATTCAGTTGAATATTATGGTGTAAAAATAATTTCTATTTGATCTGACTAAATGGTATGAGCCGCCCAACCAGGATAGTTGTTAGTGGCGCTGACAAACGTGCCGAAGTTTCGAGTTCGAATCCTGCGGAAGGCATGGATGTTTGCAAATGAAAAGTGTCTTCGCGCGTGGGGGGCACTCCAAATAAATGGCGACCCGGTAGTCCTCTCGTGTGGCTTAGTGGTAGAGAAGAGGGGTGGGAGACCCTCGGACCTTCCCCCGGAGTACTCTACCTTAAAATGAGGGTGAAAAAATAGAAGTCCAATCTCTCTGTGGCTCTGGCAACCATTTTTAAATGAAATATGGACTCGGTATTAATGTAATAGTTAAGAGATATGACTTTTATTTAAGTTTTAATTGCTGTTAATAGGTAATTAACTAATGATGTTCTCGAGTTAGATGTCGTGGACAAATTTCGAAGTTTAAAATAAGTGTAAAAATATACTGTAGCCTTATGAAGAATTATGCAAAGTTTTTGAAGAAAAACCAAGTAAATCTCTGCAATGCAGTATCTTTACCCTTGTCTTTAATGATTTAAATACTGATGAGCATGCTTATACATAAAATTAACTTCAGTGTCAAACCTGCTATAAGCCTTCTCTGACTATTTGTTTTGTTATAAATTAAACCGAAATTATTGGAACCTTAGTGAATGACTAATATTAAGGCGAATCCACTGTTTTTTCAGCCTTATATTCTCATTATTCGCAGTTATGTTACCAGCAGAGCATTGAAAGAGCCTAACTGCCCCGGAGAACGAAGGATAACTGTACATTTATAGGACTGTTCTATGCACACATGCCCATAAGCGCATTACGTGTTACGAAATAAATTTCGTAACTGAACTTTCCTGAGATTTCATTTCGATTGGAGAACGTATTGAAAGGTCACTGAAGATAAATGCTTTGAATCTTCAGAAATTAAGCTCAAACTATTCAAATAAAAATACATAGAAAATACAACGGTACATCTCCTCAGTCATTTTTTGATGTCTTATTTATTAGTTAATTTTTGATTAAATTTTTGTTTTCAAACTTCGTAGCTGAATGCATAAAAATGCTTATTTTTATTAAACTTTTGAGAAATATATGAATTTTTTAAGAAGAAATTGTATGAAGCTGAGGCATATGTTCTTTAAAAATTGACACATTAATAAAGTAATTAAATTCCACTCAACTAAAATAAAATAGAGATTTATTGCAGTTTCATGTGGTCTTATTGTACAGATAGACATACAAATAGACAAATAAATGAGAAAATTTCCTCAGAATTTATTGAAATTTTTAACTTCTTGAGAAATAGTTAAGAGATATGACATCTATATGTTAGAATCAGATGAAACTGCAATGAGTCTCTATTAAAATTTTTTTAACTGACTAGAATTTTGACGCCTTAATGAAAGACTACAACAGTTAAATTTTGGTTTTTGATAGCAGTTAAATTCCCCCCCCCCCA
>KK113833.1:122071-140045 GCA_000611955.2 Stegodyphus mimosarum
CCTCCAGCATTTTATAACGATCCGAGTGTACGTTCCTAAAATATCTTTTCGAAAGAGATTTTAGGGACATACATGTTTTATCTTTGAGAGGGATAGGCCAAGCGTACTTGGAAAGTACATCTATATAGGTCAGTAAATATTTGTAGCTATCATTAAAAGAGGCTAAGAATTTCATATCCATTAAATCAGATTGAAATTACTTGTTTAAGCCTCTTATGATTACTCTGTTTCTGGGAAATTTGTGCCTCAAAGGATTGTGGAGGTTGTAAGATCCTTGGTTTGCAGCCATTCCTGAATTTCTCTTGTTTTCAAGTGACCTTTAAAGCACGATGCAAAGCAGCAACATCCCGAAGAAAGTGAATGAGAAAATTTACATGAGAAAAGTGAGTGTTGCATATCATTTGTAAGCTTACACAAGCAATGATATGTTTCAAGAACAGCGACAGCATTTATTTTCTATAAATCAATAGGTTCGTAGTAAATAAATATGTTCTAAAAAATTTACATAGCTGGGTGAACATTGGTTATAGGGATAGAAATCTGAATATGACTTTTTATGCGTATAATTTTCCTTCGATCTTTCATTTAAATACTCTTATATGTCTTAACCTGACAACGAGACAGTCACGAGATCATTGTAAGAAAATTACATTTTATTGAAAATCTTAACTACTTTAGAAATATTTATGTATTGATTACCAGAGCCACTATATTATTCTAAGTTCGTAAAACAAAAATTTTCTCTTACTTCGGTTAGGACAAAGAAAAATTCTTAATGACGCAGTGAGCAGGAGTAAATATTGTTTTTAGACTGAAATATTCCCATCAAATTGTCTGGCTATATCAACAGGATTTAATCTCACAGCAAGATGAATTCACAGTTTCTTTTTTATGAACAACGAATTCTTCACAGTCTGTTAACTTGGTATTTTTTCATATATCCTTGATGCTGAATCAGCTCTTCAAGCGATGTCTTCAGATCTGTTCCCATAGTAATGGCAAAAATTCTTAAAGACTTTTGTTGTTACTAGTTTTGTAGGATACGCATTTGCAGGGTTCACAAAAGTTTCAAATCTTTATAAACGAGATTTTTGACAATGTTACTGATACGGCTAAACGTTGTCATCAGTTCTTCTTACTGTATAGTCATAACGCTGGTGCTACTTTTTTTATCCTCTTCAGAAGATAGTTGCTTCAAAATAAAATGGGAGTCATTACGCGGGAAAAGGTTCCCAGATGTCACGTGTTGCTCCCTAGACAACAACTCCTTTTTTTCCGCTGCCCAGTTACAGCGGCTTACTACTGTCATCCTTTATTCTGAGGAATTGGGCTGCCTTTGTTGCCAGGAGCAAGTTTACATTACAGACATGTTTATTTTACTTTAGCCAAAGGATAACAACAGCCTATATATGATACGTCTATATTTTAGTCAGGATCTCATTGAGCTTGACTGTCTTTAGAGATATATCGCATTAACCAAGCGTTAAAAAAGCTAAATAAGTTTGAAACGTAATGATGTGCCTCACTTCATCGGGGCACAAATTATTCTTGCTCAAGTGCCCTGTGTGTAATTGGCGGGAGTATAGCTGGAGCCTTTTGATTAGAACAAGAGAAACGTAAAATAGATGAAAAGAATTATGAGATTAAGGTGATCAAGAAATGAAAGTAAAAAAAAATTAATACCTAGAATTCTATATTATTAAATATTTGGAGCTATGTCAGAAATACAACTTACCGTTGAAGAAATTTCGCAAATGGTTTAGCGACAAAAGAAGTTGAAATAAAAGCTGACACAGAGTCCATTAATCTGTACTAAGGCCAGATGTGGTGGTCTCTCTATTATGGAGGTGCTTGATGGGTGGGAAACCATTGCCTCCAATGAAGGAACGGATAGTTACAACCATGCCTTGTCCGGCATTCGAATCCTAGTCCTTCGGTATCGCAGTCAGACTTCCTTAACCAATATACCGCCTGGGCGGCATTTTTCGGGTTGTTTAATGCAAAATTTGTAAGCTGTGTAGTTTTGATCATTTTACACTAAACTGCATTAGCTAGGATTGCTGTAAATTTTCCAAAAATCCACGCAGTTCATGAAAGAGAGCTTGTAATCATAGACAGCCTTACCAGAATCACATGAAGGATATTTTTGAAATGATTCCTTTTACACGTATTACACGCATCTAGTCTATACTGTTATTCCTTTCATATTCAGTTAATGGTGGTCGAATCAATCTAAAGACAGACATGCCAGTTTCTGGAGGCTAACTGCTGCAGATCAGCAATCATTTCAATGCAAGACCCGACTTCAAAGTGTCCAAAATGAGATTCAGTTCGAATCTAGAATTTTAGGACACGTTATAGAGCATTTGATACATTCAAGAGCGAGTTTTCTTAAATTAAACGATAATTTTGATGGTTTGGAAACAGTCTTTTTAAGTTTCCTTAATGTAAGAAGCTTTAGGTTTCATGATTTAAGATCTTTGTTTTTCTTGCTGGGAGGAAATAAAATTATTACTTTTTAATACTATTCTCTTTTTCAGATATTTAAAAAAATAAGCATTTAGATAGAAAAAAATAGTAGTTAAAGTTAAATCTTATTTATAGGCATAAAAATTGACCCACATTTGTCAAATCAGACATTTTATAGATTTCTTATAGCAGCAAATATAGTACTAGAAAGAATAACTTTCGAAATAACCCGTAGAAAATTCCAGGAAAAAAAAGCGGGGAAAGATAATGACGCCAAATTTTTTGCTATTTCAATAAATATTAGTTTTTAACTAAGTTTCTAGATAAGAGCGTATTCGGATAAATAACTTGCAGAATACTTAAAACAAAAATGTTTAATAAAAGTAATTTTTATTTAATAGCAATACATTTTCGTTCGAGTAGGAAAGAAACAAAATGTCTTTTTTGGAAACTTTAGCATTAAAATTGGATTAATTGTATTTAAATAACAAGAAAAAGAAGGAAATTTCAAGCATAAGCTGCTGCATAATTAAATAAGGAATTACTTTTGATGGGATATATTTTAAACTTTCTGTCTTGCCTTTTAAAAAAGATAAATTATCATCAACATAATGGACTCAAAAAGCTATAAACATTTTTTTAAACATGTTGTATTGAACTAGTATCATACTAGTATATAAGATAACAACAAAAAATAAAACTGAATGGATTACTTAGGTTTGAAAAAAATAATTATCCTGAAGCATAAAATAAATGCTATTTAAAATTTTGATAAAAATTTCGTTTGTTTCTGTATAAATTCAGAAAATTCGGAAATAAATTCTCTCTCGTTTACTCGAGACTTGCTTTGAAGATCTATTCCATTTGCATTGTTGGAACATAATGGAGAAAAATATGGTGACCAAATATTTGGCTTAGAGTTATAAAAACAGTCCTTAAATTATAAGCATTCCGAAAGAAACGGATTGATGGTTTTGTGACCTTTGGGAACATACAGTTTAACGCAACTTCCAGTAAATGGAATGACAATCTTTTTCAAAGTGATGATTTAGATGTAAGCATATTTAACAATTTTTTAAAAACAGAAAAACTAGACATTAAAAGGGCTGAGAGTATGAGCCTCCATTCACGTGTTTCAAACTCCAAGAAAGAATCTTTTTTATCCATTGCAGCAGTATGAATTCTTTCAATTTTAGTAGTAAACTATATTTATTTATATGTGAATGCGGCAAAGCCATTAGTAGTAACAATAGAAATACAACATTCGCTATCACACTAGTTAATTAAGACGAAGCTCTCCCTCAGTGGAGGAGTGGTTAAGATAAGATGAATGCTGGGAGTACAACTAGGACTCAATCCCAGACAAGCAGACTTCCTGCGTCGTTAGTTCTTGTGGTTTTCTTCTTGTGTAACGTGAATATGAACGAATTTTCTTTAGAGAGTCCTCCACGAAAGCCCACCTGCTCCTCAGATAGTCCCCGTGAACACTGTCATGTGCGAGTAAGGTATTTGTGGTTATGACTGTAATGTATTTGTGGCTAATTTGTCGTGAGCTACCTGCCTCTGTACTTTATTTGAGGAATGCCTCCATGGGCACTTTCTAAGGAAAACTGCCTCGTATCAAGTTACACATGGAGAAAATGACAGCCTTGCAGTCAGCTTATTTGCACATATTCGAGTATGGGTAGCACTATTAGCGTGCATGGGTAGAGCTATCAGCAAGCGTCTTATCCACTTGTCTACTGGAAAATAGACTTAATGTTAAAGTTGATATAGTAAATGATTAAATGGTAGATATTTTGCTAGAAAAGAAAGAGAAACAGAGAATAATGATTGTTTATCACTTCGGTAGTGGAAAAAATAGAGACGATGAAATAGAATAGGATAACACACCAAAATTAAACAACAAGTGGAAATTTAAAAGCAACTTAAAATGATTGGGCACGAGGGTGACCTGGCTATGGAAAGGAATGCCTTCATGGAGGAATTAGGCCCTACCAGTAGATAAGCTGTTAAAGGCCGCTGAATGCTGGTAGTTTGATCTGTGTTCGAGCTCAGATGAGTGGGCTGCCTGCATGGTTGATTTCCGTGGGTTTCCTCATGCATAATGTGAATACAACCCAATTTCTATTAGAATGTCCTCCACAAAGGCGTCCCTCACCTTGGACAGGTATCCTGATATGAGTTGCCTTAATCAAAGAACCAAACCAAAATCAAATGTGGTGGAATTAAAAATGGGCTTTAGCTTATATTTAAGTTACGTTACTGAGAGAACTACGAAAACCTTACGTAACCATCATATTCGCTGGAATTTGAATCAGAGTCGAACATGTGCTCAGCGGTCTTACCCGGCTACTCGTCGGCTTAGTGTAACAATATAGAGATTTAAGAATACTTTAAAGGAAACTGGATCTATTTAAGTTACACACGGTGAAAACCACGAAAAACAAACATGCAGCCAGCCCGTTTGTCTAGGCTTGAACCCCGGTCCAACTTTCAGCATTCAGTGTTTTAACAACTCGGCCACTGGCAGGTCCTATTTCCTCTACGAAGGCATTCCTTCTCACAGACAGATAGCCTCGTTCCCAATCGTTTACGTTATTTTTTTTCGCTTGCTTTTAAATTTCGTTACATTGTAGATAAATATTCATTGAAGACCATTTCGGACATAAGACGAAAGAGATGCACATCTTTGAACTTAAAATAAAAATATATACGGTTTGGAAAAATACAAATACCTACCTTTCGATTTCAAATGGATAAATAAAGTGCTGACATCTTCGAAACGTACTGCTAATTAGAGCTTTTAAACATCAAACTTCAAACCATGTCTTTACTACTGTAAGCCGATGCACGTTATATAGTGTCAAGAGTTAAAAAAGTTATGTTCCGACATAAAATTACTCAATCATCATCAATGTTTAAAAGTTCGTTTCATTTTTCAAAAAAATTCGCATGCGCTTATATTAGGTTTTCGTAAGCATACTCCATTTAATTTTTTTAAAATACTGAAATTTTCAAAAATATCTGACCTCAACTGATCATACTAAATTTTGACGGACTAAAAATAATAACAATGACAAGCTTTTAACCTTAATTATCTCAGATTCGTAAAATTTCTATTCTGTATGCAAGTTTGCGCTGATGGAAATTCAGGTTTTGATTTACATAAACAATATTTGTTACTTTCAAATTACTCGGAAACTTTTACAGAATTTCCTTAGATACTCATTTTATGCCTTTAGCTGAAATATGAATAAGGATTACTATACTTAATTATTAAAAAGTTGTTCAATGTTGAACGTTGTTGCCGATGCCTTGACAGTTATGTTTGGTTTGGTTTATGTGAGTACGACAAAGCCTCGAGAAGTATCTGCCTAAGACGGGGGATGCCTTCGGGGAGGACTTCCTAAGGAAAATTGGCTCGTATACACGTTACACATGGAGAAAATCACGAAAAACCGCATGCAGCCAGCCAGTTCTCAGGATTTGAACTTCGGACCAAACTACCAGTGTTCAGCGACTTTATCTCTCAGCCGCTGGTGGATCTGATTCACAGTTTCGTAACATAATTTAAGACTACAACATTTGTCAGCTTTAGTCAAAAAGAACAAAAACTCAGAAAGGCTGACTACCTGAAGGAAGACGGTTGCGTTCTATGGGTTATAGAGTAGAGTCATAAGGTTATTTTCAAAGCTGGAGATGTGAAAAATGTTCAGTGCCCTCGCCGGGACTCGAACCTGAACCTCTTGAATACGCACCGAGTGTGCTAACCGTTGCATCACGAAGGCATGCTGGAAGGAAGGAGAAAATATACTCCCCCTTTTAAAGGGCGACCAAGGATTAGGAGACCTAATCGCCAAATCCTTATGGTGAAGAATCATCGCTTCCCACCTTTTAGTTTGGGCGCCACTGTAGAGACATTAGTATATTTTTTAAGTAGGAGATGGGGAAAAGTGCAATGCCCTCGCCGAGACTCGAACCTGGACATCTCGAATGCGCTCCGAGTGTACTAACCGTCATACCACGAAGGCCCGCTGGAAGGAGGGGGAAAATACCTTAGTCAACATTCGCCGAACAATATCCGATGGGAAAGTGTATGCATCGCTATTGCCTATTGATTATTGTTTAAATTATCCCCAACAGACTAATTTAAAGGCTACCAAATTCTGGTAGTTCGACAATGTTCACAAATGTGCACCAGACCAACATCCTCCGTTTAATAGTACCTTAACAGCTACTTTAGTAATCTAATTTTTATTAAAATGTGCAGACAATTGAGTTTACAAATGAAATTTTTTTTTGCTACATCATTATGCCAGCCTTACTGCTTTATCTCCCACTGTATAGCTACATACTGTGTCTTATGTGTTATTAACAATGATTTGTATCACACGTTATCAACTTCCAACAATTTGTAGACAACTAGGGATTTGTACAATGTAAAATGCGTTTTCTAATTTAGCTAGCTGTATTGTCATATCATTCATTGTATCACCGCATACTGTGTTTAATGCAATGTCAACAATGTATATGTGTAATGCGTTGCCAAATTAGTATAATGTGTAGTTAACTAAGTATATGTATAATGTATATAACCATTATCATTTCCGCAGTATAATCATATCACTCAGTGTATTGCTTATTATGTGCTGTAGCGCTTTTGTTGTTTGTACTATCCATATGCAAATTCTAGCAAAATGTCAAATAAGTTATATAAGTATTAAACGCTGTAACTTAAGCTTTTGTTTACTCAACAAACTCCCGATGCGGACCTAGTAGTGTGCCGGGAATGTGTTTAGGCAGTTGCGGGAACCGGACTTTACTCGAAAAGTCTCTGTATGCCGACGATGTGTTCGGACCCTGATCTTACCTGTCACCTGCCATCAGAAAATATGTTCGAGCATTAAAATATTTAAAAAGTATACCCAACATTAAAAATTGCTATGCATTATTAAAATATTTTTATGATAGAATTTTATATGTACTGCAAAGACAGCGCTTAATTAATCAAATTTAATTTTAATAATTAATTTTATTTGCTTAAAAATATCAAAAGGAAAAATAAAGGTTTTAAGCCAATAATTTCCATATGAATTGCAAAACGCAACTTAAGAATGAATGATAAATCAGTCAAATCATAAATTTTTGTACAGGTATGGGAAATTTATTTTTTCTATGTTGAAAGTAAAATATAGCGTACCTTTTTCCGGGACGACTTGGCGAATGCAAGTTCAGTCAAATTTAATTTCATTAGCAGATTTATGATTTTTTTCTCATAATATGAAAATGAGTCTCCGTGATTCATTGTTTGCATTTCTCAACAGAACAGGAAAACTGTCAACTAAAATTACTAATTTTTCTTTATTGTTTACACAGGCGCTGGTCATCCATATAGTCATAATTTCAGCTGTGAAACAGAATTATTTGAGGAAAGTGCTTCTTCCTTCAACTATAGCCTAAATTATTCTGGTTAAAGCGCAATTTGAAGATTTAAAGATATAAAAAGGAATAAGACAAACATCATCAAAAGCCGTATTTTCCAATGCACAGAATGCAGAGAAAACTGATAATTAACAATTTATTGAGATGTTTATGGTAATAACATAATTTTTAGCAAATGATTGGTGCATATCATCAATATTGGTTCCAAGGGCTTTAAATAACAATTCCGTCAATCTTTATATTAATAGGCTAAATGGTTCATCCTAAAGCGAAACTTTTAGAATATTTTAACTGCCCACTCTTATTACGCTGCCTCTTGTTATGTTTACTCTTGTTATGTTTACTCTTGTTATGTTTACTCTTGTTATGTTTACTCTTGTTATGTTCTCTTGTTATATGCTCTTATTGTTATGCTGCCATGGAGCGCCTAGTAGTTAGCGGAACCTAACTGCTAGCTCGAATTCCAAACTGCGGGTCCGAATTCCAAATTGCTGTTTCCAAACACCAAAACACTAAGCCTTATACGGCCACATAAAGCATAGTTTTCTGGTGTACTCTCACCTCTTCCCGTAAGTGTAATATCGGTCTATTTTTTGTGGTGCATTCTGGGCAATGTTCTGATACGGTATTGAACACCAAACAGTCTGCAACGCTCTAAGCAATGCTGAATGACTCGGATAGCTGGATAGTTTGCAACAAATGGTTGAGATGCGAGTATCTGATCCTTTAAGAATAACTTTCATTTTGGCGTGATATTTTGCAACACGGTGATATTTTTCAATTCTGTTTTGCTGGTGACTGGTCTGATCTCTAGAGAGTAGTTGGTAAAGAGTTGTTTGTCCCACGTCTTCTCTTACCCCAGCGCAACACATCCTAGGGGCAACAAGGGTGCCGCTTCTGGCTTTTTCTGTATTCTGAGCATAAGTTTACATTAATGGAGTTCTTTACGTTTATGGAGTTTATTCTGAGCATAAGTTTTATTTATTCATGTATTTTGAGCTAACAGTTTTTATATTGGTTGCAACCGTACACGTGGTAGAGAATAGCATCTTTGATTTGCTCAGTTTATTCTGCTTTGCAAGAAACATAGATAGTAGAATACTTCTCTCTCTGTAGTTTCTTTTAGATAATGATGCACTTTATTGATGTTCTATGAGACTAGTACATACAAAAATGAAATTGTGAATATAGAAACTTTCTTTCTAGAAATGCTAAATGCAAAAGACCTTTGAGCCTTGACAAGCATGCTTTGAACCGCGAAGTTTCATCCATGTCTGCGTGTTTTGCAGTAAATAGATATAGAATGTTTTAGAGATTTAAATCGTTACAAAAATGCCACGGATTATGAACACCTGAAAATTTTGAAAAAACGTTTATCAAAAATAATTAAATAACTTTTGCCAATTTTTTAAATTATTTCTGCCGCAAAATGCACAAAAATTCACTATAAAATATCTCATATTTTATAAACTGTGTTGAGAATTCACCAAATAAGATCTGCGTGTTTATACACTGCCCAAAAAAAGGCAGGGGACATTTCTACATCTCCCTTTCTACTGGGCCAATTGACGAAATTCAACTTGCGTTTTTCATGTCTCGAAAGCGCTACATAGGATATGTATTAGATTTATATATAACATTGTTCTAATATAGGTATCTTGACACAAAATCGGACTTTTTCTGAAATGACATACCAATGTTTTTACATATTTCGATTCTACAACTCAAATTATGCCAAACTGCCAAGTTTCGTAAAAATCACACTAGTAGTTTTTTAAAAAATAGCTCTCAAAAGTTTAGCTCCTCAATGTTGTTAATGTCTCGCTTTTATTAAACTTACCTGATTCTTTCTTTCATATTTCAAAATTTAGGTTCATTACAAATAATTCTAATCGCCCATTTTTTATGATTTATTTTTAAAATTTGTATTTTTAGATAATTCTTATAAATTTCTCGAAAACAATTTTGAATTACAATTTGTAAAATTTTTATCATCATCTTAAAGTAGATGTCTAAGCATATCTGCAAAGCATTAGAGTTTTTTATTCAAAATTTCCGAATATATACGTGAATTTATATATTGGCGGGTTCTGAAATTTGGCATATTTGTTGAAAGCAATAATAGCATCAAACGTGGTTCAGGCACTTTGTTAAAATTATTTGAATGTAGGAGCGATGCGATTTTTTTCCGTTCATGCACAATGTAAAAAGGGAAAGGAAATAGGTTGCCATACATTAAGAAGTTCTTGACGCAAACTGAAAAAAATGCGCGCCAAGATAAATTTTTAAATTTCCCTATAAATTTCCTAGTTTCGTCAATCGGTCCAGAGAACAAGAGATATAGAAATGTCCCTTTTTTAGCACAAAGAAGGGCTATTAATTTCGTTTTGGCATTTTGCGTTGGTTCACTATAAATGACGGTTCACTTTTCAAATTGTTGCCACCGAATATTAGAGCCCTGAATTATATTTAAATAAATTAATTAATGAAGAATCTGCATAAATTTATATAGGTGTCTATCATTGTGATAAAACAACGGTGCTCTAGAGCCATCACATTTTAAGTAACGTACGTTTCTACGCGAATATGGGCATCTGGAAGCCCAAATTTTGAATTTGTTTTATTATCTGTTTAATATTTTGTAAAACATTAATGAATTTTTTATTAACAAACTCAGCGATTTCAGTGCGAGCAATGGCAAAATTGTACGAAAAAAAAAAGCATATTTATCTCCAGAGCGCGAGACTGTGTATCTGGAATTCTAAAGATATACTCATTTTAAAATTAGTTTGGGATATTATCGTTGAACTGAATTTTATGGTTTAAGTGCGAAGAACATGATATTTAATAAATAAACGTTAAAAAAAATTTTTTAAATGCCACTTTGGGCGTAATGTAAGATCTGAAAGCTTTAAGGTTTTAAGGTTTATATATATATATTGCGTAGTATACATTCAGCCTTGAATTTTGTATCATGTAACGCAATCCTGTTACAGGCACTATAAGAGATTGACACATCCACAAGACCATAAAAATTCACCAATTCACCAATCATTGACATTTGTATGTCTCTACATATAACATTTACAGTATTTTGTACCACGTAAAGCGATCCTATTATAGCCACTAATCCACCGATGTACCCCAAAGTGCATTTTATTTTCCTTCTGATGTTCGTAATATTACATCTTAATATTACATATAATGTAAAACTGTAATATTACATATAATGTAATATATGTAATATTACAGTTTAATGTAATATTATATGTAATATTACATATAATGTAATATTACAATAATGTAATAACATTATTAACATTTTTAACAATAAAGGCAATTATATAAAAATTACATTACATTACAGTAACATAATTTTTATATAATTGCCTTTATTGTTAAAAATGGAATGTAAAAACTGCTCAGACTTAAAGGAAGTCTGGAATTTAATTTTGAAAGCCATTAAGGATTATTAGAATTTAATTCTTTGTATTTAAAAACACAACAAGACTGTGTAAATTGCTTGATGCTGCAGAGTACAATTCGGAATGTGAAGATATAAACATGCGCAAAACACTTGAAGAAGATTGTAAGTTTTTTATTTTTTTATGTAACTTTATTTTACATTATGGTAAAACACACTACAGCTACTTTCCTATAGAAAGAGATGTGGAGGAGTTTCGATGTGAAGCTGGCTAGTATTTACTTTACACATAGAAAAAGTCAGGAAAACGCCCACGCAGACAGCCTTTTATCTTGATTCGAACAATTATGAAGTTACCAGTGTTCAACCATTTAAACCACTTTGCCGTGATTGGAGAAGTAGATCAGGAAAATTAGATAAACTCAAAGTTAATAGACAGACAAGGTTATAACTCTTTCCAGATCAAACCTTTCCCCTTCCGAAGCTCGAGACTGTGACGTAGCATATCTATATGCTCAGCGATGTTACTTTACTGATAGAAGTAGTGAAATCTTGTTTTGTAACAGGACGTCCACGTCACCATGCTAGCTGAAAGTGAATATTAAAGAGCAGATCTTATATTATAGTAACTTTGAATAAACCTAGATGGCTAGAAATAACAGGAATCATAGTTGATTAGAAGATATGATGAATATAGAATTAGAAGATATAATTTTGAATTCAAATTTTATTTTTGATAGTTGGAAGAAAAAATTATCAATTTTTATACAGATTTATTTGATTGATTTCTCTTTATTTGTTCCAAACCTTAAAATCAATTTCTTAGCCTCCTTGTATTTTATTCTAATCTATATCGCTATACATTAATTTGCTCTATTTCTTTGCAAATTTGTACACTTTCATATTAGCGAACACAATGTAGTATTTTTCAGGAATATTTTCAAAACTGTAGGCAGTTTTTTTTAATTCAGTGTCGAATTTTCCTCACAATATTTGTTTACTGGTCAATTTATTCATCACAGAATTTTTCTTATTACACCATCTGATAAAAGAAAAAGCAATATTTAAGTTTTGTTTAAAATTACTAATATTATTTGCAGAATTTTGACGTTTTGAAAAAAATCCTTCTATTTTTTAGATATTGAACTGTTAACGCTAGATTTTAAGTAAAGATTTTATCTTTTAGTGTTAACAGCCCAAAGATGTAAGTGATGAATAGGTAGAGTTTCTAAAGCGGAAGTTTAAATGAATTAAATAGAGTATTACTGTAGATTAGAAAGACTAACTATCTTCGGAAATAATAATTGTTTTTCTTTATAGATTTTCCGCATTTTATAAAATAAAAGTAGTATTAAAAAGACTTTCAAAATTATGTTTTCGTTTTACTTTTTTAAATCATAAATTTTTAATCAAATGCACTATAAAATAAAAAAACAATTCTTTTAGTTATCTCTTGTTAAAAATAAAATAGTAAGTCTTCCGTTTACGAATTGTATTAGGAGATTAATAGAAATTCAAAGAACAATAGAAGTGATCGTGTGGAAATGGCATTTTATAAGAATGGTTACATCCAGTTCACTGAAACATTTTCTTGATACTTTTGATTTGAAATTACCCATTGTTAGAAGACCCGTGATATTATTTTTATTCACATGTGATCAGGAATATTATGATAGTTAAAAGGTAATTCTTAATTTTTAGTAAATCTATTTAAAACTGTTAATTAAAAAAAGTTTTTTTATACGTTTTTGTTAAAATTTGAAAACTTTTCCCTGTTTCATAATTTTTATAAGGCGTTTTCAAATTGTATGAAATCTTGCTACAGAATCTGCCATTTTACAGAAGTGCTACGAATAAATATATAAGTAATGCGATACTATCGAACTCGTTAAACGATTGAATTTCTTGGTATTTATTTATCTAAATGCAGGGTTTTTTGAAGAAATAATTATAACTCACAATTAGTTTCAATACTTGTAAGCCGATTAATTAAACTATATAAGGAGAAATCTGATTAAATCCGTAAACAAATATTGTTGATCGGATTTCAGTTCTAACGCATACACTTTCCAAAATTTAAGTCTTAGGGACGATTGAATTTTAAATCCTAAATTCAGACAGATATATATATAAAACAGAACAACAAAATGCAACAGAAGACGTTTTACTTATCATTATATTCATATAACTCTGCATATAATTTTTATCTTCAACATGAAAGTATTTCACTTTTCCTAAACAATCAAATGCTGGAATCGCACTAAGAAATCTTGCGGAGTTATAAATACAATGTACGAATGCAGTTTCCTCCTACTTCAGTTCAGTATTGGAAGTACAATATTAGCCTTTGTGTTGGATTGTTACGTCTGAGATTGTTTTCTTCATTTATATACAAGCCAGTTTCCTCCACTCAGACATCCCTCCTCTTTGCCCGCTTGAACTTTTGAATTTATCTATGTATTTGTCTTCGCTTTTTTGTATTTATTTGGAACAAGCAGATTAATAAATCTTTTCATATATCGTTATAGTTCCATTCTCACATCTAATCAAGCTTTTCGGCGATATCTATGATTGTCTGGGCCGCCAATATTGTGAGTGACGTTCTATTAACTATCATTCACATTGATAAATTTCTGCGTAAAAATACGAAGTTCTGAAAGGAACTTTCTAATCTTAAATATGCTAAAATTTGATTTTAATTAAACCTTAAGAAAGTGTTTTAAATCTGTAGGCTTTATATTTGAAGGTAAAACAAATGAAGTAGAAAAGGATTCAATACCGGATACTGATGGCTGTTTGATTTTAACTAAGGGCGCGAGGGCTGTCTTTGAAGGGTGCACTGAATTTTTGGTTTACGGCAAAGCACACCAGGCTATCTGTCTAAAAGGGAGAGATGCCTTCGTGGAGAACTTTCTCAGGGTAGCTATTACCACTACAAATGGGGGAAATCACGTAAACTTCCAAGTAGCCTATACGTTCATTGGGATTTGAATCCAGAGTGATCTTATTCACCCGGCCACTAGTGGGTCTGTGCCAAGGAGAATAATGCGTTCTTGAAGGATGCCGTAAGAAAAAATTATTCCTATTTATGTTGCTCATTGAGAAAAATGTCGAAAACACCCATGTAGCTGGCCCGTTCGGTCGAGATACAAATCTGAACTTAACTACCAATATTTAGCGTCTTTTCGACAGGTCTGCTAGTGAGTATCGTTGCAGTATGTAGTAGAAATCGTTTATATGAATGAAATTTCTGTTTCATATTTAAACGCCTACATTACAGTACCAGTACTGCAGTATGTCATCTAATGGACATCTAAAAAGATTATCGAATGTTTAGAAGAGAAGGGAGAAAAGGAAAATGAGGAGAGATATAATGAAGAAATACTTTCCGTCTACTAGTGAACATGTGGTCGAAGCTTTAAACGCAGTTTGACATTAACTTGCATCCTTTTCAGGTGCTACAGATGCTGAAATCGAAGGAACAAATGCATTAGAGGAAAGCGACCATCTTACTGACAGCTGTTTCATTCAGACAAAATCAAACAAATATGCTTCGTGCCATAATATATATGTAGAATTTCAAAGTTGAAACCTTAAATATAGTTCAAAGCGAAGTCAAGAGGTAAAGCGTTCTTTTCATCAATTTCTTAACTTATTATTTACATAAATCTATTAATTTGAATTTATGTTTTAAAAGATTATATTCATGTATGCGATATACTTATTCTAATGCAAGTTGTAGAACTTTTTGGGTCTTTACTTCGTTTAAGCTGTTATTCCTCTTAGTCGTCAAGAGGTTTTCGTTTTTGGGAGTATTGAGGTTTCGTAGTATTTCTCCTACCGTTATTTTTACATATTTAATTTAGATACATACTTCTAAAATATAACGAAATAGCTCACCAACTTTATTCCGAGTCCAAAACATGCAATAGTTTATTTATTAACAGTATTTGAATCAGTTAAGTTTACAAAATGCTATTTCAAAGAATGAGCAGCTTTCCCAATAGTTGACGGGGCCCACCAGGACCGAAAGTAAAGTCGCCAACACTAGTAGTACTGTCCGAGTCTCGAGTCCTGGCTGAATGGACATTTACTTTATTCTCGTATAGGAAAGTGTTTTGTCACTTACACTGAAATAGAACTCGTACTGTTACTCGACTGCTTGAACTTTCATGGTTATTTCACTCAATTATTTAAGAAGAGACCTGTCAATAGACTTTATTTATTTATGTTGTATAATATTTCATTCTGTGTATGCTCAAACAAATATGAAAATACTCGTGTTACGTGCCTTGATTTTGAGATACAAGTTCGGACTATTTTGCATATTACCTGCCAGCCATAAATAATAACTATGACAGGTAAAAATTAGGGAGGGGTCAAATAATGTATCTAAATTCAAGCAAAAATGTTTTCGCACAAAATGAAATTTATTTCTCTTTTTATACCTTCTTTTCGCATCCATTAAATGCTTCCGCTCTAGGTCTTTCCAGGTTAAAAATGAATGGATGTTAAGAAAAACGTTTTCTAAAATATTAATAAATGAGGAATAATCGCTACCATCTAGAAAAGGTATTTTATTTCGTTTCTCACAATATGTCTTTCACTAAAATGAAGGCTCTTCTTCCAATACAAAGTAGCTGTTCTTTATTCCCTTTAAATGACATATGCATTTCAAATATTCAGCGAGGGCGTATACTGGTTTCCTCAAACAACCAAAGTACAACACAAAAAGCGTCAAATGGGGTGTTCAGAAGTTAACCTAAATCTCAAATTCTTGTTGCATAGGAAGAGAGACGAATAGGTCAAAAGGCCAATGTACTATGAAAAGAAATATTACGGACTTTTTTTTAAACTTAATATTTTGACATTTCCAAATCATGTTTCTTTGACGACTGGTTCCACGTGGATACTAATATCGCAAGGAAGAAACATTTTATTAAACACACACATTATTTTCCCTACTTTTTTGTTTGTTTCTAGTTTCTCGAAAATATAATCTTGAATTCCAAAATGTACATTTTTGCATTTGCGTATTTCTTTTTTACTTTTGGCATATAAAATTGTACCGACTATGAAATTTGCATACTATATAAATTGGAGATCAAAGTATTGATTACTATAATTTATCATTTATATTTACTATGGCAAAAGATTACAGATCTATCTATACGAGCTTAAAATATATTGATATATGTATGCATAAATAGAGGAGAGTTTCCATCTATATGCGGTTAATATGAAAATTTGAGCGAATATCCTAAAAAATTAAAAATATGTGAATTCGCGGCTTTTTCTTACTTTTGCGACTATGTACAGTCGTTAGGATTTATTTGAAAACCTGGAGAGATGAAAAATGAGCAATGCCCTTGCCGGGACTTGAACCCCGGACCTCTCGAATACGCGCACTACATCAGGAAGGCATGCCAAGAGGGAGGGCGATTGAGGATTAGAGACCCTAATCGACAAATTCTGGTGGTGGAAAATCATCATCCACCACCTTTTTTTTAATTCAAGCGCCACTATAGATTTATTTGGAATTTTTGAATTTTTGAAGCAGGTGAGATGTGAAAAATGAGAATTGCCCTCATCGGGACTCTAACCACGGACCTCTTGAATACGCGTCGAGCGTACTCACCGCTACATCAAGAAGGAATGCCAAGAAGGCGGGAGAAATACCTTATAAATATATATTCCTATTCCCTTCACGGCAGTTTGTCGTAGCAAAACCCAAGTAAATTCTGCTTGCACGGAGACAAAAACTTTTGTAGTCACTTGTAGAAAAAAAGCTCGTGTTTACAATATATGTCATTAAAATTACAAAAATATCTATGCAATTACTCCACTTTATTATCGGAAATCGACCTGAGTAAAACTGCTATGTCAAAGAGGTCAAAGACAAGATTTTTAATTAGCAAAATCTCTGTATCATAATCGTTACCTGAGTAAAATTGTTGGATGAAACGCCAAAGAGAGATGTATAATTAACAAAATCTTTTCTTTGTTAGTACTGAGCTCAACTGAAAAGAATGAATGCCATCTGATTAGATGAGATTATCTGAATCCGAAGACTAAATGCCTAGGAAGAGGTATACCTTCGTGGAGCATCTTGTAAGGAAAACACCGCATTATTGGTATATTGGTAGCAAAGTCGCTGGTATAGTCACGGGCTCTTATGCATAATGTCTTTGCAGCATGCTTGGTCCCAAAGTTCTCTAGAGATGTTATATGGGAGGAGAGGAAGGAAATTTTCGGATTCATACCTTGGTGTGCTTTAGTTGAAATCTGGGACGGAGTTTTCCTTTTCTCACAGGTGTATTCAACTCCCTTTTGCTATGTACCCTGAGAATGTTCTCGGTGCCCGTTAGGCTCCTTCATTCCCAAAGAATACTTAGTCTCCAAAGTTGCGGCTAATAAATAAATAAAATAAAAAAATAAGCAAATAAATGAACATTTAAAAAATAAATAAGAAGTAAAATAAAATCTGAAAAGTTCAGATTTTAATGTCGCCAGCTTTCGCTAACGTCACAGTTAATAGATCTTTTCTTGTAGTCACTCTGATTGACTGTTCTTTTCTATTCTCACAAGCAACAGAAAATAAAAACTTTCATTGGTTGCTTGAGAAGCTACAAATCT
>KK113833.1:140123-168623 GCA_000611955.2 Stegodyphus mimosarum
TGTAAACTCTGGCAACTCTGATCTGATCTGTGAGTTATACATAATTTTGGAACATTTAAATTTAATACTTTTTCCATTGTTATTTATTGAATAGAATGAGAAATTTCTTTGATGAAATTATAGTTTGTAAATAATTTAAATAGTAATTAGTAATTAAGTAACGACTCACAGTGTGAAAAAGATTATTAAATCTTTAACCTTTTATAGTTTTGTCTTGTTCTGCATGTGATGTAATACTTATTTGCTGAAGCTGACAATAACAATTACGAAATTTCTAGCATAGTAGTGTGTAATGTTTATTAACGTGTTGGTTTATAAAATGTTCTCTAGGTTTAAAAAAAAACAAAAATTTCAAACGTTAGCATGGTATACAATTATAAAACTGAAGCATTACATGGCATAAACTATACCTGTTTAAATGTAGTTAGTTGCCCCAAAGTTTAATTAAATTTAACTATATTAAAAGCATTAACATATTGTTAGTCTGATGAGCTTAACACAGCAAAAAGGATGCACCTCATAGTTCCTAAAAGTGTTATAATATTATCATTATTATTCTCTTTGTATTTTTGTAGTCATTCATTATTGTATTACTCAAGTTTTAATATTTTATTAATGCTTCCTGCCTTTTCTAATACACTCCGGGCAATAACTTTAACTGGAATTAAATTTAGAATTTCATGTATATTTTTAAAAATTTAAACAGAACGTTGCCCATAAAAATGCACAATAGTATTCTACGTTGTTTTTAAAATTTCGAGAAACTAAAGGCTGTCTGAACATATTCCTACACATAATTATGTGCAAATACAAAACGAACCGGGAAAACCACAACATGCTGAAGAATAAATACGAAAACGTTCTTCTTTCCTGTACAAATATATTTCTGTGTAAGGTGTGAAACCTTATAAAGATGACACTAAAAGGAATTTTAACGAGTAAAGGGAAGTAATTATGAGAGATTTATACTCTACTGTTTGTCTTCTGCCTTAAACTCAAGGATTTCATTTTTTCCGGAGAACATAATACCAATAAAGCCCCATGACTTTTCAGCATTAACCTTGAGGTCTGAGTAAAGATGGACGCATAGAAAGTTTTTTTCAGTTAAAAGGCGTTTTCGGAACGTCCTTATATATTTTTTATCAATATTTGAAGTTCGCTTATTTCTGTGTTAAACTTTGTCGGTGTTCACAGAACAAAGGTGTGCCAACCCTTCCAGCGCTGAGTTGTTCAAAGTTAAGTATGTTCTATGGACAACGCCCTCTTAATGCGAAAAAGCGTTAGCTGAGATGTATATGTTTAAGTGATATGCTTAAGATATACTGATTGTATCTAAACTAATATGAAAATGAAACTGTTAAAAACTTTGACTTCAATTGCAGTTTAACAACATTAAACTGCAATGCCAATCAAAGTATGATTGGCAGAACCAAATGCAGTAATCTCTCATTAACACCAATCTCAAGGGACTAAAAAATCGTGTTAAAAGCTCCGTGTTAATTGGGTTCGTGTTAAAAAAATCGGGTTAACTGGGTATTCAAATTTTATTTTTGGAATAGTTTTTTTTTTCTATACATTAGCTATTTACAGTAAATAGATACATAAGTACTATAATATATTATGCATGTTTTGAAAAAGTTCTTCACAGATCATTTTTTGGTAAAACATTCCTGTACTTTGTGCTGTCGCAGAAGGGAACGAAAATGCCTGGGAACTTCACGGGCTTCTGTAAAATCCGGATGTGGCAGCAAAACGTTTTACTGTGTCCAAGGCTCATAACATTTCCTGGCGGGTGGGCGGAATGATACTGTCCTCCTCACTTTCTTCTGTTAGCGTTTCTTGCACCTCAGACACAATTGCTTGTACGTCAGTTTCCCCTGAAGCACACACGGCAATATCATCATCTGCACTAACAAACTCCTCAAAACTAACATTAGGGTTCGCAATAATCCATTTGTCAGGTGAAGGGATAGCGTGGTCACTATCCAACTCATTAACAGTATTATCGTCTTTACGTCTCTAGGCTCTGCTAAAGAAGTTCTGTATGTGTTGTCATGACACGGATTTTCAAGTTGTGGTGATAGATTTTATTGCATCAAGCACTCTTTAAGTTGGCGTTTCCGTCTTCTTCTCAGAGTCCGAACTGCAGCTCTCATAAGTCGCTTTCGAGAAGACCTCTTCAGAACTACAATAATGCCTTAATCCAAAGGCTGAAGACAACTTGTTGCAATTGGGAAGAAAAATGAATCTTCACGTTAGTTAAGTTCAGATCGTGTATGTTACAAGTTACAAGTTCTCAGTGTCACAAGAGGTTTTTTACAATTAATCGGGAGAGAATTTTTCTGAAGGTAGATCTACCAGTTAAAAAAACAGGAAAATAACATGAAAAACTTTGATAAATGACAATATCTAATGCGTAACGGACTGAAAAACAGTTCGTATTTCGTACTGACCGAAATTCGATTTAACCGACAAAGCTTCTTATCGTGTTTTTCAGCTGCATGCTTTTCCAGACTCATAGGAGTCTATAGCCCCCTGTGAAATATTTTTCGAAATTTTTCCATATAGTTTTCACAGTCCACAGTGAAGGATACATTGGCATTCTGTGCAAATACACAGCGTTCAAAAGGATAGAATAAGCTTCTAAAATCACCAAATATATCTTTTTACAAATAAGTGATAGCTATTAACAGGAAGATTTCATAGATGTAGAAAGAGGAAGATTCAAAGAGACGGGAAGGCCAAATGCTTTATCATTTTTTGAATTGTGATAATTCATAGTATATTTAATATATAGTATATATATCATAGTATGTATAGTGTATTGTCACAAAAGTTCAACTATCTGATCATTGCTTCAAAAGGAGCAATTCATGTTGTATGACAGTACAATTGTAGTTGTTCTGTTATGAATGTTTTAATATAAGTATGGGGATTTTAAGACCCCATTTTTCTAATTGAAATGGAAACGACTTAGTCATATTTAAAATGAAAGTTCATCATATTACATTACGTGGGCATGCATGTTTTAAATTTCAGTGGAGTTTATATAATTTTTGTTTTGAGTCTATATCAAAGTAATTTATTCATAGTATTAAGCATGAGCTAAAATGATATGGAAAAATATATTCTTTATATTATACTCAAGATGTCTCAAAAAGACTGCATGACTAATTATTTCTTTGCCGGTTGATTGTAAAGTTGCATCTGAGTCACTGCATCAAGATACCTTGGCTTGATAACATCAGAGGAGTCTTTGTCGTTCTTATCTTTCTCTGTCAATAGTTATTTGGTTTATTTGCTTAAATTTTAAAACCTTTAAACATTAGATATAATTTTAAAGAGATCCAATACCTCTGTGGCGGAACCTTCCTGCCTTAAAATATCAAAGGTGTTTAATCATTACATTAAGCGCCCAGCCGGTATAAGTGTTTAGAGACCCTGACTGCCGTGGCGATGGGCCCGGGTTCGAATCCCGGAGAAGTTCCTGAAACATTTATTATGGTTGTAATTGTCCATCCTTCATAGGAGGCAACTGTGGCTACCTATTACGTGAGTACATAATGAAATGGCCACCACTTCCGGACCTTGTAGTGGAAATAAAACGTCCGGCCATTTAAAAAGAAAAAGTCATTACAATAAAAATACGATAGTTCAACATTCATTTGTTTAATACAGCCAGTAATTTGGAACCCTTAAGATGGAATTATTAGCATTTTCCTCAGAAATGTTCGGTAGTTTCTTCGCATGTTTCTATTATTTTATTTTTTCAAAGTCTTCCGTTTATATGTAGTTTACTTTTCTTGCCTTTGCTTATTTAGAATATTTCAAAACTTGATAAAAATAAAAATAAGAAAATAAAATAGAAACTTGTGTCTAAGGATTCAGAATAGAAACAGTATTTAGTGAAAATTGTGGTCAAATGACGTGACGTAAAATTCTTTCGAAGAAGCCACTTTGTTGATCCAATGAACAATTGCTCTGAGTTATTCAAAGCTGTTAAAAGTCTTCCTTTTAAGAATTCTTTGTTCACACTTTTTAGCGTGAGGTGGCGAAACCTTTATTAAATTTGTAAAATTGGACGAAGAAAGCTAACTTGAAATTAAGAGTATATTTATAGTCTACGAAAAGTATTTTTAAAAGTAAGTGGAATCTATGAAGCAAATGGACTTATTTGAACTACACTCACGTTTGTGAAAATTGCAACACCAAGAAGGAATCGTCATAATTGAATGCAATTTAATACACAGTTGAGTGGTAGTGGTACAAATAAATGATTAAATGTTCAAAACAAACAAACAAGAACAAGAGATCAGAATCAGTATTTTGTGTGGCCACCACGTGCCGCAATAAGTGCTGCTACACGACGTGGCATGGAGTCAAACAAAGTTTGAATGTCTGACTGAGGAAGAGCATTCCATATCGTTTGTACGCGTACCCAAAGTTCGTCTGCAGACGCAACAGGACGAGGATCACGATCAAGACGCCGACCAATGACATCCCACACATGTTCAATTGGCGACATATCCGGGGAACACGCAGGCCAAGGAAGAAGCTGTACCTGCTGCGCTGCAAAGAAGGATTTAACAATCCGAGCAGTATGAGGGCGGGCATTGTCCTGTTGAAATACAGCGCCTGGCAAGCTTTGAAGGAAGGGAACAGCTTCGGGCTGTAGAACTTCACGGATATACCGGTTGCTGTTCAGATTGCCCACAATTCGTAGCAATTGAGATCGTCTATGATATGCTATGGCGCCCCAGACCATAACTCCGGGTGTTCGTCCACTGTGGCGTTCGATAATGCACTCCGGAAGGTGGCGTTCACCGGCATAGCGTCTGACACGAATGCGGCCATCATGGTACCACAAATTAAAGCGGGATTCGTCAGAAAACACGACATGCTGCCAATCAGCACGCCAGTCTCTATGCTGATTGGCCCATTGTAGCCGCAGGCGGCGATGGTCGTGCGTTAGGGGGATCCTGTATAAAGGAGTCCGTGCGCGCAGTCCACACTGCAGCAGACGTCTACGAATTGATGAAGCACACAATGAAACACCTGTAGCTATTGACCACAGTGCTGCCAATTGTCTAGAGGAAGCTGTACGGTCCGTCCGCGCCATGCGGACCAGGTGTCTATCATCGCGAGCTGACGTCACATTTCGGGGTCCACTCCCGGATTTCCGAGTTGTCCGACACTCGTCCGTCCACTGCTTCCAAACGCGCATCACTGTGCTGCTGTTACGCTGCACACGAGAGGCTACTGCACGATACGACAATCCAGCTTCACGAAGGCCGATGATTCTCCCTCGTTCAAACTCTGTAAGTTGTTCAAATCTCGCTCTCTTTCGTCGACGAGGCATAAGTACAGATTGAGTTAACGTTTACCACTAGCAGATAACCACCGATAACCATACACGCCTCGCTACAGCCGTCTATTTATTCGGATCCATCAGCCGTTCAGAGGGCGCTGCTCAGCATACGCATGCGCTACGGATTTGCAATTCTAATCATTTGCATATCATGCGCTACTTTGCATTTCCTGAAAATTTCAGCTCACTCGCGTAAGTCCTTCATGGTGTTGCAATTTTCACAAACGTGAGTGTATTTACACTCGCAATATTGATGACTTCAAAGATAAAGCGGAATAAATATAACTTAAAAATGAATACACTTATTTGTTATTATGTTTGTCTATAGACTTATTGCATGCAGTTTTTCTTTTCAAGCCTCATTGCAGTCAATAACGAAAAAAATAGTTCTGAGCCTCGTGTAATTTAATCCGATTTTCCGGCATAACAATCAAGCATCTCTAAAGTTCTTAATATGTCGGATTTTTTGACTTTGCTGTAATTAGAATTAAACTTTTAACTTAAACTTCAAACTTCAAACTTAAGAAATATGGTTCATTGCATTAAAAGTCACAAGTTTCTTACAAAATGTCATGTTTCGTTTTCGTTAAGTAGTAGTCTGAACTTTTTTAATCATAGATAATTCTCAAGCGGATGATAAAAAAATTTTGTGTCTATACATTTATTGCACATGCAAAAACGTATACTGCGCTATTTGCTCTCGTCAAGTACTAACTATCACAGTAAGTGTACTATGAGTTTAGTGGAAAACTTACGTTGCGCTACATATCAAAAACATCGTTGAAAGTTTCTGAGAGAAGGTTGGAAAATCTTATATCCCAATAGATAGACTCGTCACACTTCGCAATATGTTATTTCCTCTTCTGGAAACACTTGAAAGAAATCTTCACATGTAAGTTCACTGACGAACCTAGTCACTTACCATAATTTAAGACCTCCCATCACGGACAAACTTCTAGATGCAATGTGGGAGGAAATTTCAGTGAACAAGACTGAAAACTATACAGAACTTCAGCTTTAAATTTCAAGAAGGTATTTGGCTTAATTAAAGTCAGATACGGTCTTCGGTCATTGTACAATTAAGTGTCAGATAATCTGATAATATTCTACGTTAATATGTGACCTTTTAAGGACAGCATTAATAGCAAGACGGATGACTTACTACACTTATGCTGCTTTGTGTCTCTGTCGCTTTTATAATTTGCTTTAATATTACCCGAAAACAGCGCAAAGAGAAAACGTCGTGATACAAAACATCGTGGGAGAAAAAGCAAGGATAAAACATCGTGGCAGAAAATAAAACGGTGCAAAATCTTTGTCGTTTTTAAACAGAGTTTTAAGCAGTTATCCAAATAAAAAAAGTAAAACACCAAAACCATTGCAGATACGCGTTTACTACCTTTAATAATTTTAAGTGCATTTTATCGTGATGATTTGGAAGCGTAAGTAAGTAACATTTTTACATCTATATTTCGTATTTTGTATTACTCTATGAATTCTTACTGAAAACGCAAAGGAAAAGCTTGAGCATTCAAAGTTTGGAAAATTAGTAAAAATTAATACTAAGAACACATACTTATGTAGAATTTTAAACTTATGTTGCTAATTCATAAAAGTCATTATTGAATTAACCTCTTTTATAACGACGTATAAGTAGATTTTCCTGAAACGTGTATTATGGAAAAGATTCGAAAGAGGAAGCTACATAGTTTAAAATTCCATTAACAGCTGTGCATAGCATTAATTTTTACTAACTTCCAAATTCTGAATGCATAAATTTTATTCTTGTTTTTGGATGAAAAATTTCTTTATTAATACTAAAATAAGAAATATAGAGGTAAAAATGTTACGTATTTCTTCTTGTGCTCTATCATTAAGCGAAAATTCGGTTAAAATATTGTAAGGTTTATCCTAATTTTATTAACAGTTATTTTAAGTTATGCACCTATCCTATCTTTCTAATTTCAGCTTACAATTTCCTACCAGAATGTAAATTCAGAAACGCAGTGAATGTACTATTTAGAAACGCAGTGAAGAGTACTATTTAATTCGATGTTTCACCGACTTCGAGAGAGAGAGTCTGATTTCCTGACCAGCGCCCGTTCGCCTATTGGCTCGTCTCTCTTAGATATTACTACGCTCGGCCATACTTTAGGCCCTTGCTTGCTTTGCCGACTTAAGTAAGATTTAGGGGCCAACTACTTAGCATCCTGGCCCTACTTAGCATTAGGGCCAACTACTTAGCATATCTTCAGTTAGTTTTAGTTGAGCTTAGTTAAATTTAATTTCCTATTCATTTAAGTTCAAGCCCAAGTGGAGGCTTTGCTGTATACTCCGAGTTAGAAGTTAATTGTATTTATTCTGAGAAATAAAGGGTAGTTAACCCTTCTTATGTCTTACGAGTTTGTTCACACGCTTAAGCGATTATCCGCTTGTTAGTGTTTGTGGGGTCCAAGGAACCAAGCCCCACAATATTTTCAGTCAGAAAACTCATGCCTGCCATGATTTAGTACTTTATTTTTACCGCGATATTTTGTAATGTTTTAGAAGTGCGTTGGTTTCTTTTCTTCCACGATTGTTTTTTATCTTGCTTTGTTTTTCTTGGAACGTTTCCACCTGCGATGTGTTCACCTGCAACCTGCTTTTCGTTATATTGTGTACCTAAACGTTCGATGAGCAGACCATTTCTACGCCTGGTATCGTAATTCCTTAGGTTAATAAATCCCTTAAAATTGTTTTCAACAATTTTGAGAAAAACTATAATTACATAACTTTCACGGATACTTGAAATCTTTAAAAAATATTGCGAATAAATGTCGGCATAAGAAGCCATAAAAGAAATGTAAATATTGGAAAACATCCGGAAGCTTTATCATCTTGGGTTCTGATTTCAATAATCTTTACTAACAATTATCTGCGCCAGTTTTTGATTCTCTATATCTTTAAACATCCTTTTGAGTTATTTGTAATTTTATATCCTGTTTTGTATCCCTGAAGAACTCTATATTCCTTAAATTCATGATGTTTTTAGATTTATAGCAATATAACTGTCAAGTTTAAACTAAACCTCACTTTAAGATGAACAATTCTCATAAAGATAATTTATACGTCTTTGCTTGTAACTTAAAGAAAATTTAATCTTTTCCATGTCTTGAAAGCGAGACTTAGGATATATATTAGATTTATATATAGCATTGTTCTAACATAGGTATTTTCGAAATGAAAATACCCATATTAGAACAAAATCGGACTTTTCTAAACTGACATGCTAATTGTTTTCCATATTTCGAGTCTACGACTCAAATTATGCCTACATGTTAAATTTTATAAAATTTGGTGCGAAATTTACGAAGAAATTCAAAAATTATCTTGGCGCATTTTTTCAGTTTGAGCCAAGAGTAATTTGCTTGGCGAACTTTGTACAGGAGAAGGGTGAAACCAACTAAAAGATGCATTCACTACGAACTTGTAATTATAATAACAAATTTAATGAACTAAACTGCGACTCCTTGCGGATTGATAATAGAACTTAAATAAGTAATAAACAATTAGAAAATTTTATGTTAGCGACGCGGGTCCTGATTATTTATTATCATTAAACAATAAATGCTAGCAAAAGTCAGAGAAGACACACGGAAAACACAACTAAATAGGTGGGTGGATTACAAGAGATTCAGTGCTGCTGGGGTAAGATTAATTTACTTTCTCTTCTTAACTTCTTACTCACACTTGTTATTTGAAACTCCCAAAATTTACATTTTAGTGCCTCTGATGGAAGAAATATTAGTATAAATTTAACATAAAGATAATTTGTTAATTAAACTTAACTTGATACAACTACCAGAAGTTTGTTATTGGAGATCTGTAATGAACTTTTTTTGTGTTGATTTAGGTATGAATATTTTAAGGAAAATTTGCTTTTATGCATCTTAATTGTTCAGAAGAGTTGCGGAAATCCCTCTTAACTGAACGATCCTTTCTGGCAGCTGTTCAAAAACAATAAACATTGTGCTTAGAAGTTTATCATTTATCAGTCTGGTTGCTAATGGAAACCGAGGGAATGGAACTCCCAACGCTTTTCGAAATGAAAGCAAATTACTTTTGAAAACAGGGAATTTAAATATTTTTAATAACGGAAATAAATGATTATTAAATGCAAGAGAGTGTGTTAGTAATTTTACACTCCAGTTACAATCTAAAGACGTAATAATCATAGTAGATCGCAGACGAATTTTCATCTCATCTTATAAGGTATTTCACCTGCCTCCTTAGCATGCCTTCGTAGTGTAATGGTAAGCACACTCGGCCCGTATTCGAGAATTGGCCCAGGTTCGAGTCCCTGCGAGGCATTGCTCATTTCTCTAGTCTTCAGCTTCAAAAATATCTTAATGGCTCTACAATCTGAGCTCGTTGTTGTTGTGACTTATCTCACTTGACTGAGAGAAACAGCGGAACAAACCCACGAAATTCATCGTGGCAATGAGTTCACAACTGTGCCTGTCGTTGGCAAGAGCCTTGACCACCATACAGGTGACAGTACGACTTTGCTCAGTTCCGCTCCCAATTTTGATGGAGAGCAGCCCGAGGGACAGTCCCGAGTGTCTGCCACCCCCTCTTCCCGTGCCCCGTACCGTTCTGACGAGAGAACTTTCAACTCGCTGTATATTTAGAGTGTCCCCACACTGCACAGACACTATATTTTACAAATCATCCACGCCTTCTCCGGGAAAATCCTATAATGCAAAATCATAACGAGAAATTTATAAAAAGCCACTAAAGCATTTATAAATAGTTCTGCTCTAATTTAGAACTAAGAACATTAACAAAAATTCCTCTGCTTGGCGCCCAGAGAAGTTCAGTTATTTACGAATACAAATACTAAAAACTAGGAAAGTGTATCCTCTGCTAACGCGCTTATTCACGCAGCTCCAAATGATAACTATTGAAATCAGCACAAGCGAATTCATCATAGTTACCGAATCCAGAAGAAAATTACGAATAACTTACCGAATCCAGCAGAAAGAATTAGTGTTACTATATTAAGATGCTGAAGTTGCAGAATTTATCTATCTAAAATTAGATATTTTGTTCGCTATTTAAATTCTCTTGATTTGTATTTTCTATTGGAGAAGTCGAAACAATAGAAGTGTAGGAGACTTTCAACATAAATAATGTGTTAATTAAAATAATCTTTGCGTATTTTAATGCATTACTTAAGATCGTACTTATCTTATAATTATATCGTTTGAAATATTTAAATGATGACAAATATAAATTAATTTATTGAGATCATTCTTTGTGAAATAAATAGTCTAAAAATTGCATATTTTAGAAATCTTTAATTTAGGCACTTTTATTAATTTACAAGATCTAAACGTTATAATACTAAACTTTCTTAAGCAAAAGCTGTTTGTTACATTTGAATCTACATGCAGTTAGGTCAGTGCTTGATTTTTTAATATTAATCAAGCTCATTTTTTATTTACAAGAGTTCATTGTTCAAAGCAATTTAAATCAATACTTAGGAGATATTTTCCGTAATTTTTAGTATGTATTTTTAATTCGGTCTAGCATATCTGACCTGCTTAGTGAAGCGTATCATGTTCAGAAGAAATAGTTATTATTTAGTTTCTTCCTCAGATTCTTATTTCTAAAGAATTGACAAAAGAATGAAAATATCTGCTATACTTGAAGAATTTGTTTCTCAAGTATACGGATCTATAGAATTTGGAAAGCCTTCTTGTGGAAAATAAAAAAAAGGCTTGGGAAAGATTTTTAATGTTAACAGAGTATACGTACTTTGTCGCATATGGCGAACTGGAAATTCTGCAATTAAAGGATGAAACAGGTAAGAAAATTCTTGTCTTCTGTGTTTATTCTTTTATGGGTGTTCAAACACTTTTTGTACAGGTTTTTTTCAGTAATTGAAGGAAATTCTATTACAACAATGGATTTGCGTCCGTAGAAAACTGTATTCTGTCAGAAAAGCAAGTTATTATTCTTAAATGCACGAGAAATATTTCAGTAATTCTCTGACGTTGTCTAGCTATTATAGTTTGCATGTTAAACTCATAATCTAGATTCGAATATAGAAAAAAAACATGTTGGGAGAGATAACTACTTATAATAATTGTATAATAATTAATTCTTATAACCACCTGGAAGAAAATTTCACTAAGGTAATTAATATGTTCGATTCACAAAGTAGAAACGAACAAAATAGAAAGTATTGCCACTTGAGGGAGTATTAGTTGCAAATTTCATCTGCAAACGATCCAGTAAAATAAAAGAATAGTTACATTTCGAATACTTTTTAATTGCATAAGTTCCCTGTAGTATACATTTGCGATAAAATAATATCACTTCAAATTTTTTTCCTGGGATTTAGCTTTGCCATTTTGAAAAGCTCATTTTAAATATGAGAATATTTTTTATGTTCTATAAGCTTTAAATTAATAAAACTATTTTAATTCGTAGCTTAAAATTGTTTCAGGAGTTAAACTGATATATGCAAGATCAGATTATAATTTTGTTTTATTTTACAGTTTAAAATTTTTTTCTATTAAAAACCTTTTTTAACTTTTTTAAACTTTAGTGGTAAACACTTCGAGACGTTACATTGTAATCTGATGTTTAGATATTGCAAGATTCTTTACAATTTTAGTGAGGAAAAATAAACCCAATGCCTAACTAAATAAACTATTGCCTCACCTTTCAGTGGTTCCAAGTTTATTAAAATTACAATTTTGTGATATTGCTTGCAATTTCTTTTGTGTAGAATATTCAGTGACTATAAGATACTAATTCTTGTATTATTGAACAAGTTGAATACCTGTAATGCTTTTATGTAATTAGCTAATTTGGTGCTTATTTTTTACTATAAGCGAATTTATATCAACATTCAAATGTTAGCCTATAATTTGAACGATGGCACCTTTTCAGGAAAAAGATCAGGAAAGTAAATATAGCCATTTTTGCGCACCGTTTTAAAAGCACTTTTGTCATATGTAATACATAAGCTCATATGTAGAGATGAAAACAAATTTTGAAAAGCCGCGGGAAAATAATGACGTAAAAAATTATCAAAAGTATGCGATGAAGATCGTTAACTTAAACAGCTGAAATCTACAACAACGCGAGCTCGCTTCTAATAATTCGAAGTTTCTATGAACATTTCTAACTTCATGAAATTTTCAGAGAGTAATAGCTATTAGGCTTCCATAGAATGGCAACACAGGAATTGCACCTAAGAGCCGTCTCGTTGTTATATATCTCCTTGCGTGTAGCAATTTGATCTATAAAAAAGGTTTTTTTTTCTTGCACTTATGGCCCACCTGCGGCCGAGCGGTAAAGTCAGTGAACATTGGTAGTTTTAAATACGAATCCCTCGAACTGGTTGCCTACATGGACATTTCCGCGGTCTTTCCCATGTGCAACGTATATACCGGTCAATTTCTCTCAGAAAGTCCTCGACGAAGACATCCCTTCCCTTAGACAGGTAGCCCTCGAGTGTTGGCCATTATCAAATATACCATACCGTACATTTAGGTACTTCAGTTAGCCAACATTTTTCACTTTACACATTAAAAAATTCTCAAGACGTCTTTGTTTAAAAAAGATCATGCCAGTGGTAGATTTGCAATACACACACTACTGAAGCAAATATAAAATGGCAGTGTCGAATAGTTATAGTTCATGTATACAGGTGATACAGCTTTACCATTCAGCATGATGGACAAAGGGTATCTTAACAAAGTCGTATCAGCACTCGTATTTCTTTTTATTTGTTTTGCGAACATGATGTGTCCTGCCTGGACAGTGAGTTGACTGCAAACTATGTCCTATGGAGTATCAAAGATGACAAGATGAGAAGGGTTAAAATTACCCTTTATTTTTTTCCTCGTTTCGCAGACGCTTCCGCACTTGGATACAACCACTTGTGAACTGAACGTAAAAATATAAGACTACTAACTAAATAAAATTTAAATAAGAGCTAACTTTTAGTATTTTACACAGATGACTAACACTAAGACTGGCCTTTTAAATTCCTACGTCTGAAGCACGCAAACTGCGGAAAACTACAATACGTCTTTAGCTTTCAAGAAGATTAAAACCTCTGGCCTAAAAGGCGGGCAGTAACTGATGGCAAGATCGCGTGAAGATTCGTGGCAAGATGGCTCGCTCTCTCTCCTTCTACTACGCTCTTGGCAAAAACCTACAACTTAAATACTTAAGCGTTAGCAAGTACAATTTGCATAAACATATTCATGCGTTAATTCTGGCCAGAAGTGGAAAATAAGAGATGAGAGTAAAGTTTTAAAATAAAATAAATGTTAGTAAAACTTAAGATCCTTACAGTTGTGTGCATTTCTTTGATCATATCATTTTTCATCCTCTGACTCTGCTATTCCCTCTTAAGCTATTCAAAATGATGCGATTGGCAAACTGCTACAAATACCAAAATGGGCATTCTGCCAGTGCTTGGCGGGCATAGAGTGAGTATTCGGATAGGTATTATTTCAGTGGGGACTAAATCAGAAATTTTACGTTTCAAATAGTACTAACCTGTAACTATCCTTCCCCAAGTTTTGAAACACAGGAATACTTTTCTTTTCCAAATTAATCCTATAAATTTGACTGCTATGAACTCGAAGTTACAAATACTGCAAAATGTTTTGTACTTTGAAATATTTATATATATATATATACATGTATGTGTGCGTGTACATGCATGTGATGAATCTATGTATGTATGCATGTATTTTTATGTATGTATGTACGTATGCATGTATATATACATGTGTATATACATACATACATATTCGGAGACTCGACAGGAATACATACATAGAGGTATACATTAGATGAATGCGTACACTGCGCAGAAAAAAACTAGGAAAGTTTTATATTTTCCGGTGTACTGGGCCGATTGAGGAAATTCAAATTGTGTTTTTCATGTTTCGAAAGCGCGACTGAAGATATATATTAGATTTATATATAGCATTGTTCAAATATAGGTATTTTGACACAAAATCAGACTTTTTCTGGAACAACATATCAATTTTTTTCCATATTTCGATTCTACAATTCAAATTATGCCTAAATATTAAATTTTGTAATTTTTTGTTAGAAATTTATGGAGAAATTTAAAAATTTATCTTGGCGGACTTTTTTCAGTTTGAGCCAAGAATTATTCACTTGGCGAACTTCTTAATTTATAGCAACCTGTTTTCCTTTCCCCTTTTTTCACTGTCCACGACGGAAAAAAGTCATCTTTCATACTTTCAAATAATTTTAACAGAGTGCGTAAACCAAATTTTCGTGATTATCGCTTATAATAAATGCGCCACATTTCAAAACGCCCCAAAATGTAAATTCACGCTTATCTTTGGAAATTTTAAATAAAAAACTCTAATTTTTTGCAGATATGCTTAGAAATACGTATACTTTAATGTAATGGCAAAACTTTTATAGGATTTAATTCAACATTTTTTCCGAAAAATGTATAAAAATTATTTAAAAATACAAATTTAAAAAATAAATCATAAGAAATCGGCGAATTTTATTTGGAATGAACCTAAATTTTGAAATATGAAAGGAAGAATCAAATAAGTTTATTAAAAAAGAGATATTAATAAATGTATACCAAATTCAATTAACATTGAGGATGTAAAATTTTGAGAGCTAATTTTGTAAAAACGACTCTTGCGATTTTTGCAAAACTTGTCAGTTTAGCATAATTTGAGTCGTGGAATCGAATATGGGAAAAAATTGGCATGTCGTTTCAGAAAATGTCCGATTTTGTTTCAAAATGACTATATTAAAACAACTGCTATATACAATACATCCAACAATCAAATACATACCTTAAGTAAGTAATACATACCCTAAGTTAAATTACTAAACACGATTTTGTCGACAAAATTAAACGATGAGTTTTTTTATTTCTCTAAAACAGATCGCTGTTTCAGCTCAAAAGAAATAATCATATTGATTTTTATTTTCACAGGCCTTAAACACATATTTTGTTTTGTATGCTAAATTAAATTAAAAAAATAATTTTGAATCTGAGAGAGGAAATAATGAAATAATTAATTTTATTTGAATGATTAATTGATTAAGGCAAAGACTATGGAAGCTAGCTGAATAAAAATGCCTTCATGGACAGCTTCTAAGAGAACTAGCTTGTATTTACATTTCAGTTTGGGAAGCCTTGAAAATCCATGTAGTCACATCTTTCGCAAAATCTGAGTCGAGGAGAGCTGCCAAAGTTCAGCTAACTTACCTTTGTAGACGTTAATTAGCAAATTTATTTGAGTTGGAAAAAACAATCATTTCTATTTTATTAAAATTAAAATTAATATAATTTCTTTAACGAAGTAAAACTATAATCTGTCTGGAAATAAAAAACATTCAAATTAATAATTGGTGTAAATTAATAATAAAATAAATTTTAACTAAAAATTAAAATCATAAATACAACAACATGTTCAATTTCACTTGGCTAGAAAAAAGAACAGGATATTTGGGAAACTGGATTTCTGGATATCAGAACGCCGAAGAATAATTTTCCGAAGCTTTGTTGACAGTTGTCTAAACAAATATCTCCATAATAGTCGGTATGAGCACCCAGGAATTGATATGACACTGAAAAGTATCGAATCGAATACGGAAAATCGATTGGGGTTAAATGCAAGAAATAAACTGAAAACCTCTGGTGTACTTTATAATTAAGTTTTATCAATCTAATCAGATTGAAAGCCCTTATATTGAAGAAGTTTATTCAAGGTATAATTTCTAACAAAAGAAAAAAAGTTTGAAATAGAATTTTTAGATTTTGTTTTGAAGTAATTTTTTTTTTTTCGTTTTACTTCTTGTAGGAAGTGAAGTATTGTAATCGCGAAAAATTACAGGTCCATTTCAACCGCTCTGGAAACTATTTGAATGATGTTTTTGCTGACACCTGTACGTATGGACAGAGTAAAGGACTATTTTTACCAAAATATATTGTAAAAGGGATTCAGAAGATATTTTTTCTTAACGTCTGTACGTACGTATGTATGTATCAATCTTGCATAACTCAAGAACGAGTAGCTGTAGAACGTTGAAATTTTATATATGGGACTGTTATAACATGTAGTTGCGCACCTCCCGTTTTCGTTGCAATCGGCTGCATATCGTATATAAATATATATATGTATTTCCACTCTGTTATCTGGCTCGGTTAGCTTAGCATTTTTATTTTTATATGTTGGTAAATTGGGCCATTTTTGCTTTAAAATTGATTGAATTATGTGGTATTTTAAGTCCCGGTTAAAGGTTAAAGGCCTTTGGTTAATCCGTATGCAATAGTACAGTAGTAGAATTATCAACAATTTGAAAGTTTAAGCGGCGAGTTAAGCCTAACGAACTGCCATTTGTTTACATTTGAAACTCAGTAGAATAATGAATTAAGTCAGTTTCTGCACCTTCGATGTCTTTTTGCCGAGTGGGATCAAAAGTAAACTTTCAGTTTTGGGCACCGAAAAATATGCTTTCTAGTCCCCTGGACGAATTGCTTATTTTTGCGTAGAAACTTTAATTTTAATTATATGTATATATATAGAGAGAGCGAAATAATTCACAATAAATTATAACTAAGAAAAACTTCCCATATAACATCACCAAGGAACAGAAATTCAATTTAAAATCATCATCAAAAAAGAATTCTCAGAATTTTAAAAAAGAATTTTCTATGTTCCTCCTTTACTTTAAAAACAGTTAAGAAAGAACTGAAATTGAGAAAATGCCAAAGTCAAAAGTAAAACTTATTTAAGTATTGAACAGCCAGTTAGTGTCATTGATAGCAGATGAATCGACTTATCAAGGGAAAGGGGATAAACCAATCTACTTTCAATTAACAACAACTAAATAAGATAGAGTGTTTCATCTTACTTCCAAGTAAGCATCAAATTATTTGCTAGATTCAAATCAAGATTTACAATTGATACTCAATCAAAATAAAGATAGTTGTCCACTTAAACCAAAAGAATCCTGTTAATAAACAAATAATCTTTATAATTAAAGTTTCTTATTAAGAACACAATTAATCTGAACGAGATGCTTACTTTCGAAGACCTACCCCCTACACTCTCTTTTCAGTTTAAATACAAATTTAAAAACAAAAGTAAATTCAAGAACAAATTTTAAATGTTATGAGAAGACCAAAATTGAAATAATTCATAAAATTAAAATTTGAAAACTTGTAGTAAAAAAGGAATTTAAAAATCAAACTAGAAAGCAAAATTAGCCAACTTGCCTGTCAAATTTAAAACCAAATGACAGGAATGCAAGTAAAAGGGTTGTCGTAAAATGCACTTTTCTATTTAAGAAAGTTTAGCCTAAATTGGCATCAAAACTGTAAGGTTTCTTGGAGATAATACACAGAGAGCAGGCTGTTACTTAAATAGCGCTAAAAGCTGCTATTAATTTGAATATAAATTCAATATAAAAGTAATTAAAAGTAAATTAATAAGCCCAAGACTTGCGCTAAAGCTTCAAAGTAATAAAGCAATAATTTACAATAAATTATAAATTATATATTTGTTTTACTGTTTCAACTGTGTTTGGTGCTTTATGTTTTTCTATATTTTACAGTTTTTAATGAAAATGCGTTCAGTTTTTATGCATTTTATTTTGCCGAGAAGTAAGAACTGAATTCGGTATTTCCATTTCAGAAACTTTAATATTTAATTCATTTTCTATAAACTTTGAATTAACGTAATATTGACCTAATTTCGAATGATTTATACGTAATCTAAAAAATAATAAACAGTGTGTAATAAATAATCTAAAAATTACATTAGCCTTTTTCTATTAAAAAAAATGGTCGAATAAAATAGAGTGAGCTTTCTTGAAATGCCATCTGTCGAAATCGTCAGAAGTCCTTCATTTAAAGAGATAATTGGTTTCAGTTGGCTCGGATAACTGATTGCTCAGATGTAACTAAAAGGTCTTATTCTTGATTTTAAAAATTTCATGTCCCTATTCAATAAGCATAACAGGATTTCCAATTCTACAATATTCTGCTTTCGCTAATCAAGACATGAAAACATAGGTAACTCATTTCTTTCCGGCGCAGCCTCTTTCGAATACGAAACAGCATTTCGAAGGTTACTAGATACGTAATAGTAATTAACAACACCAATAAAACTTTCCAGCTCGTGACATAATCATTGAAAAAAATCAACACCAAGACGTTACCCCGCAGTACACAAAGGCTACTTCACCTAGCATCTTAAGTCCGCTTAATCTGGGTCAGTCCTTGAACTCTATCGAGTCGTTCGATGCAGACAGTTGTTATGACCCCTCGGGTCATCTTCTGGTATTATGTCAGGGTTGCGTCTTCTCTGTGGGTCAACTCTCGCTTTCTGTAAACGTTGGTTATGTCAGACTGAAATATATACAATAAAACAATGGCCGATTCTTAAACTTTATTGAAGAAATTCGAATTTGCATTGAAATTCGATGAGGTCGCGAAGAGTAATTGTAAATGGTATAAGACTACTATCAAATCTTGCAACACTGCTTAAATGAAGCAAAAGCCGTAAAAATGTGTCGTTATTGTCTTTTTCAATATTTTTACTTTATTTAGTTCTTACTTTTATGCTTTGTTGCTGCCTTTCAGTTATATTTAATACCAGCTTACACTGGCCCGCTTTGCTGGGCACACTATCTATTTGAATGTGAACCTAAACTTCTTATATGGACGAAATGTCTAATTTCGAATTGATAATGAACGTAATTTTTTTAAATTTAAAATCGGGAAATATAGTGCCAGTCAATGAAGCAAGTCAAAACCCACACACACACACACAAAAAGAGTTTTGACTTTGTGCCGCCTGTGATGGTATAACAAAAACTTTTTTGTACAGGACTTACGTAAAATCCATTCTTAGTGCGCATCTACATCGTGGAATGAGTAACTATGTAATATGTCAAGTCAATTGGGTGTATAGATGAATAGGGCTCTAAGTAAATCGGGTGTTTCGGAGATCTCGTGATAAGTCAGAGGAATTGCGCTTATATATAGATAGATTACATATATTATTAACGTAAGGATGCTTTTTAGTCGCTTTTATTTGTTTCCTTTTTCTAATAATCAAAAAAAGAAAGGCAAGAGAGAGAAAATAGGTAAATTTTAAGCCTTTCTCTGTGACTAAATTCCATATAGGGTACGCATTTTGGCTTTGAGACTGTCGATGCACGACAATATCTTAGTCGGAGATAGATGACTTATTTTTCCTATAAATTTATAGTAAATACTAATAGTGATGATAGTAGCATGACGCAATGCTAAAACATGTAAAATTTCTGAGCTCCTATAGATAGAGCTGGCTTAAGTATATCTGACGCCCTAGACAAATTAAAGTTAGGCTGATTGATTTATTGATTAGGGCAAAATCATTCGAAGGTTATTTGCTTAAGGGAAGGGATACCCTCGTGGAGGACTTTCTAAGGGAAACTGCCTTGTATACACATATACATTCAAAAACACAAAAACACCCATGCAGCCATCTCCTTCTCCGGGATTCGAACTCCGGACCCAACTACCGCTGTTCAGCAATTTCAGAGCTCGAACCCTGGCACGCCAGCAAATGTAGGCATCCGTATATATTTTATAGATAGTATAAATAATGAAATATCCAATCACTCATAACTAGAGATCATTTTGGCCCCTAATTGCTATTGGCCATGATAATTGGTGAGGTTTAATACTGTCATATTTAAAGAGGGTCATCTCAGCTAACAGAAATAAAAGATTTCACTGTGTGTTTATTTGCAATAAACAATTAATATTTATTTAATAGTAAATGAAGCAATATTTAGGTAGATTGAAACGTTTAAAAATTGAAACGTCGGGACAGTTTAACTGTCATTTGTTTGAGAAAACTAAGTGCACCGCAAAGCCCTCTAGGGCTATCTGCCTAAAAGAAGACATGCCTTCGTAGAAGACTTTCTATGGTAAACTGGTTTGTATATTCGTTACACATGGGAAAAGCACGAAAAGACCCATGTAGCCAGCTCATTCGCCTGGAATCGAAACCAGGTCCTACAAACCATAACTGAAAGTTAAAATTAGGTAGAACTGGACATCATATCGATGTTGTTTGCTTTGGAGAAGAAGGAGCTTATATCTGATATTCTCGGGGGAAAAAAATGAGTATTTTACGAAATTAGCATCGATCTAAACCTGACTTTTGGCAATTTTAATTTTTTTAAACACCTGAAAGAGAGTGTTATTGGATTGGATTAAACGAATTATGGTAAATCATGCGAGGGTAATCTGCCAAAGGCAAAGACGCCTTCGCGGAGGACCTTTTTAAGTAAATTTGGCTCCTATTCACGTTATGCATGAGGAAAACTATGAAAACTCTCACACAGCCAGCCCTTTCGCAGAGATTTCAGACAGGGTTGAGCTATTACAATTTAATAATTTTACAATTCGACCGTTATTGGTCCGAAAATATTGTCAATATTACTACGTGATGAACTTCCTCTAAATATTTTAATTTAATTTTACGTCCTCTCAGTTTTTTTAACGTTCTCAATCCACGTCCCATAATATCAAGCATACATGCTTTGTAATATCAATAAACAGGAACTACCTTGCCTGACCACGTGACACTAAAGTCATGGATCTGCAAAATGTTCAAAGAATATTTTCAAGAAGAAGGAGTTCAAAAATTTGATAGGCAAAATTTGACAAAAATTTGACCTTTTAGTTCGGCTTTGCAAGAAAATCAAATTTAAACTTCTACATTGTAATGCTTTAATATTGTGCATCTCAATGATCATGAAAATCTAAAGCAACAAAAAATCACCTACAGAAAAATGTATGCGAATAAATAACAGGGAAAATGTGTGAAGATTCTTTAGCATGAGGCCTCTACATTTTTTAATCGCATATGTTTCACGATTATCAACATAAGTTTGTTTCAGCTGTAAGATTTCAAGCTGTATTTGAGAAATCAGATCGTTACATGAGGTTTTCTTTCCATCCCTCTTTCTCTCCATTTTTTAAAATATTATACAGGTATTTATACCAAAAAAAGAATGCCAAAGGCAATTGTCTTGAAGCCAAAGTGATTCTGATGGGAAAAATATTCATTTTTTAACTACAAATTTTCCATCACGAACATTCTCAATCATAGTTTTTCAGACATTTTACTTATTGTATGCAAACCTATCTAATATATCTATAAAAAAAAGCTAGTAATTATAATCACAATTTATTAATTATAAGCTTCTGATGTTGTAAAATTATTTCAAATTTGTAATAAAAGCTTTATAATTAAAATATAGTTTGCAATTTAAGTGCAATATTTAAACCCTCTAAACAAGGAAAAAATGTGGTTGGTTTGATTTGGTTTATTTGATTATGGCAAAGCACTCGAGGGCTATCTTCCTAAGGGGCAGGATGTTATCGTGGAGGACCTTTGAATGGACCCTGGCTCGTATACATATTACGCATGGGGAAAACCACAAAAACGCCCATGCAGCCAGCCTCATTTAATGCTATGTCTTTTGTCATGGACTGGATAAATGTTTAAAGTAATCGGCTAAAAAGCAAGAGATTTAACAGAAAAGTTTAAAAAAATTGAAGTTATTTAAATCATCATTAACAGATGAAAGAAGAATAATAAAACTACATTTCAAAATTTTGTATCGTACTATATTTTCTGTGTTTGTCAAAATGATGAATGATAGTAAAATTCTAAATTAATTGAAAACTATTGAAATCAGGATTAAAAAAAAATTCAGATTCTTTTTTATTTTATTAACTTACTGTAATGACGAATTAAAATAAATCTGAAATCATTTTAGTCTCCCTTTAAATACATTTAAATTATAAGTCATATACATGGAACGCTACAAAATTTAATTGTACACGACGTTATTATGTTTTGTCAATTATTGTATTGTTTCAGAGGAATAAATCTTCTGTAAACTCACTGGAACTAAAATTAGGTGATGGGAATCAAAGAAAGATTTTTTTTTCTGATTACTTCCTGTTTAAACTGTATTACATTATGTTCCATCTTAATTTTTTTTGTGTTTAGTTGGAGTATTAAACAACTGAGAAAAATTACCAAATTTATTTCAAATTCAAAACAGAAAATAAACAGAAACGTTTTACAGTCTGAACTTTTGCTCTATGTTGTTGCTGTTGCCTATGCTTACTTGTCTGACGTATTCAGCCCAAGCTCACGAAATTCCTCATGACAAGGAGCGCAAGTTTACGCTGTTGTTGGCTACATCTTTGAGCACCTAACAGGTGACAGTGCGATTTGGCTCATTTCCGCCCCCAATTTTGATGGAGAGCACCCCAGCGGAACAGGTCCAAGGGTCTACCACCCCCCTCCCCTTCCACCAAACCACACGAGAGGACTTTCAGCTTGCCGCATATTTGGATCACCAACATTATACATTTACAAACATCCATGCCTTCTCCGGGATTCGAACCCGTGCCCTTCGTCACGGCAGTCAGCGACGCTAACAACTATACCGGTTAGGTAGCTTTGCTCTATAACTTATGTCAGCTATTCCCAACCAGTGATAAGCGTATCCCTAGAGATACGCAATTGCTTAGTTTGGGATACGAGAAAAAATTATGAGTAATGGCAGAAAGCTACAAATGTTGTAATAAATATTGATAAAAAGCTATGTATTCAAAAAATTTAAATTTTTCGCTAAATAGAAAGGGAAGTAATTCCAAGGTGTTCCAATAGGTCGTCACTCCCCAAAATATGCAAGAAAGTAATGAAATAAGTTGCAATTGATCCACTTCCCCACCAGTTACATAGCTTGATTCCTTAAAACCTAATAAGACCTGGAACTAAAGAAGGACTGCATCAATAATAAGAGCTAAACAGCAATTCGAGACTACACCGTACGAAGGTGGCCAGTCAAAAATTCATCAGTTCATTCTCTTATTTTTTAAGCTTGTAGAGTCATTAGGATTTTTTAAATAGGAAATGTAAAAAATGAGCAATGTCCTCGCCGGGACTCGAACTTGGACCTCTCGAATATGCGCCGAACGCCATGGAGATGTGCTAATCGTTACATCACGAAGGCATGCAGAAAGGAGGAAGAAAGACCTTATATTACTCCCCCTCTTAAAGGGTAACTAGGAATTAGGGAACATAGTCGCTAAATCCTGGTGGTGAAGAATCATCATCCACCACCTTTTAGTTCGGGCCCCACTGTAGAGTCAATAGGTTATTTTAAAGCTGGAGATGTGGAAAAATGCGCAATGCTCTCGCCGAGACTCGAACCTGGGCCTCTCGAATACGCGCTGAATGTGTTAACCATTACGCCACGAAGGTATGGAAAGAGGAAGGAAAAAATTCCTTATAAACTGATATTCAAACAAATTAATGACAATGTTAATGTTTTGATTTCAAAACATGTGTTATCACTGTGTTTATTTTAAATAAATAATGTAACGATAAATCCTTGTTCGATTATATTTTTCGAACTGTATTCGTTGCAGTGTATAAATTTTGTGGTATTAAAATAATACACTGTTAAGTTACGTTACAAAAGTGCTGGAGGGTGAGGAGGTCATAGATTCTGAAGAGCGTGGTTAGGGATCCTTTGTAATTATAAAAAACTATAATGGGGGTATGTCAAAAAAAAACATTTGGGAACCGATGACTTATGGGATAAAAAGGTGAAAAATTGAATGAAAAAAAAATTGGTAGTTACTTCATTTATTTTCTTCTTCTTCTTAGGGTTATGCACTATTTATTTTGTGCTAAACTACAGTATTCTAACTATTTTGATTTACAGTAGATCTAATACATAATCGTTCTAGCTGGGAAAAAATTAATAAATTATTTTTCTATGCTTGGTATTTGTTAATATTCTGTATATTTATGAATTACAAATGTTAGCTCAGTTTGATCTAACAAATGCAGCAATAAAGCAAAATTACTCATAAATTCTGCACTAACAATTATTCTATACCGAAGTGCATATAGCATTAGAAGCATTTTTCATTTATAATAGTACGCAATAATTGTTCAGATACTCGTAAAATTATCGTTCGGGTACATTATAAATTATTCGCTTAAATATATTATTAAAAAATAAAAAAAGAAATATGAATTCCTAAGGAAAACACTTATTGCTTTTAAACCCTCAACCTATTAAGCAAGTCTAATTATAATTTAAAACATAAATTGAAGGTATTAAGCTATATGGCAATGGCAGCACTTTGTGAGGACATATGGAAAGTAATTGCCTTCTGTTGTTCTTAAGTTTTGCGAAGACTAACATGCCGAGCGAGAAATATAGCAACTCATTTAGTTCAGCGTATGATGACAGTATGACAGTAGTATATGGCTATGATAATACATATCGTGCCATTAGAAAACCAGTTCTTCGAACTGAAAAACAACGTACAACAATGCGAACCAAAGGGAATTTATTGTTTTCCTTGAATCATTAGCGCACTCGATCATTAACAATGTTTTGCTTCACTTGTGCTACAGTAACTTCCTTCGGGAAGTTTCCTCTTATAAATGCAAACAATCGTTTTCTCCACTTTCCCGTAATCGGCAGCAGATGTGTTACGTTAAAATCACATATCATCAGTCTCATGTTATCGCGTTCATTTTGGTATACAACCGTTCACGGTGAAAACTCTGTTTGCTGCTGTATGTTTAAAGACGTTTTGCTAATAATGTCAGCTCGAACTATTATTTGAAAAAAAAAGAATGAAGTTTCTAGTTCAATATATCGCTCACCATTGCCTCTACTATACACATTTACATTCTCTATTGCTTACCAAAGATGAAGTGAATAAAATACGGTGGTTCGATCCGAGTTAAAACATCTATTAACAAGCTAGCTACGTATGTGTTTTAAAAATTTTTTCCTACGTGACTAGAGGTAGTTTTCCCTTAGAAATCCTCTACGAAAGCAAGCCTTCGCTTAGGCATAAAGCTCCAGTACATTTTAAGATAATTCAATAAATGTTATCGTGCGTCGTTATTTCGAATATGCAGTCATATTTTGAACTTACAGTGTATACATAATAGATATTGGTCAAGGTAATTGAACAGAATGTTGCTGTCATCTTTGCCCTGTTTCTTGTCTTTAACTGGCTCAAGTGGATCTTTTTGTTTGAGTAACGTAACTGTATACGCATCTATAATCTAATTTTTTAAAAGACATGGAATAAACTTAAGAATTTCTCACTATTTCTTAGACATTTAGTTCTCGACTACAAACCTTTAACTAAATTAACTTTTTAATTTATTTTTTTTTTTAGCCCAAAGGGGCAATTTGTCGAGAAGGCTATTAATTTCGTTTTGTCATTTTGCGTCGTCCATTATAAAACGGTTTTTCACTTTTCAGATTGCTGTCATCAAATGTTATTGCCGTGCATTATACTTAAAGAAATTAAATAAGGAAAAATCTGCAAGAATGTATGTATGTATGTTTCTCGCATTGTGAAAAAACAAAGGTATCTAGAGACATAAGATTTTGAATAGCTTAGTCCTCTACTTGAATATGGGCACCCGGAAGCCAAAAGTTGTAATTTGAAATTTGTTTTATTATCTTTTTCATATTTCGTAAAACTTTAACGAATTTTTGATTAAGAAACTCAACGATTTCAAAGTGAGCAATTGCAACACTGTAAAAAAAAAATTATCTCCAGTGCGCGAGACTGTAAATCGGAAATTCTAAAGGTATGCTTTTTTTAAATATTTTTCTATATTGCTGTTGAATTGGTTTAAGTGCGAAGAATGTGATATTTAAAAAGTAAAGGTAACACACAAAACGTTAAAAAAAAAAACCTTCTTTGGGCGTAACATAAAATCTGAAAGCTTTCAGATTTTTTTTTCTTTTTTTTTTACGATTTTTTAAATTTTTTATTTCAATTGTCAGCATAGACAGCTTCTGTTATAAAAAGAAACAAGAACAGATCCGCAAAATGAACCAGCATACTTCAAGCGGACTTTCGTTCTCGCGCGTAGTATTGTTGTAAGTTGTGAAGTCACAAATTTACTTCTGGTGTGTGTATGTCTAGCCTAGAACTTGGTGAGTCACAGGTTTTTTCCTAAATTCATGTGGCAATTGATATGCTAAAGGATGAAGCACCACCAACGAAAAGTTTAATTAAATTATTTTTTAAATTTGGCCTATTTAACAAACTATTTAACTGTAAACAAAATTTGCCTCTAGATGTCAAATCTCTCTGTTAGCTATTTTCGTATCATCAGTAGAGAAAATCTTATGATATCTTCCATTATAGGACAACACGCAGGTAACAATTTTCTACAAACAATGTTTGGCGCATGGTTTAGAGAAGAGAGGTTTGTGAGTTACCCCATGGTTATCGGTCACCTTTTAATTAATTCAGCTTTTCATATCTTTTATAGCAAGTGTTCAAAGTAAATATGATCAACAACAAGGTTTTAAGGTATATCACTATATTTCGTTCTTAATTATTGAAATGACTAACTTAAGAGATAATATCTTTTACGTTTAGTAAACTTTTACCATAGTCGGAATGACGAAAGTGTGTTTCCTCGCTGGAGGTATCAGGTTGTGCATGACTCTGAATACAGAACATTATTTCGTGCGTGTTATCCTATAATGGAAAATATCCGTTTCTTATTTCGAAATTTTTCAGAAAACTGTAATGGTAATCATTTTCTATAAAACAATGGTTTTTCAAAGTTTCGGCTATGCAGCGTCCCAGGTGTCGGACAATTTACTTTCATTTGTTTTTAAATTGCTCCGAACAATTCTTCAAGTGCGTTTTGTGACAGTAAGTGTTTCAGCAGAACAATGCATGAAAACCTTTTTTTTATGTTAATCTAATAGAGTATTAGGCCTTATTTCCTCCTTTCGTTAAAATCCTTCTAACAATAATAGTACATTAAGTAATATACCGTCCATCTTTTTGCAACCAAAACGCCAAACAAATCGCGAAGAATAGCTTTCATCATGAGAAAGTTTGACCTGACCCTATCGAAATACTATCTTCCGACGCTCTGTTGTCAATCCACTGTCCCTTTTACCTTGGCATTATGTAACGTTACGTCACTTAACCACTGCTTCACGTGCGATGAAACCGGCGAATATTTAGGTCGATTAGCGTTCGGTCACGGACGGCGTGAGTCAAGGACAAGACTCGGTCAGTAAGGCGAGAGGTGACCATTTCATAGCAAAGCGTATGAAAGGGAAAGTGGTAGTTTTTGTTACGTTTCTCTTTAATGTCTAACGCAGAAAATCCAGGAATCGAAAATGGAATATAACCCAGAAATTAGTGCAGCCTGGTCTGTAATTTCTAATTTGGAGAAAGTTAAGACTTTTTTCCTCTTCTAAAGCTTGCTGTTACTGTTTTTCTTCTAAAGTGAAATGTCTGGTTATAAATTATTGAGTGGACACCAGAGATCGATAGTGAATGATATAAATAATGTACATAATTTTATGTCATACAGGTATGTGATTGGTTTCAATATAAGAACTAAACTGTAAAACATTTCAGTATCTTTTCCTTTTGTGGCACGTACTACATTATTCCAAGCGACATTCATTCTGTTGCCATGTTTTCCTCACCATTACCGATGTTATTGAGCGAACAACTTACGAGTTCCGTTGTTTTGGTGAACTCATGTTGTATACAGTAAATGCCAATAATCCGGCTGGTTCGGCACACCTCCTTTTAATCTAGCCCCCTATACTGATATTTCTGCCATAAATGGGCGCTACCATTGTTTCATTCAGCAACATTTAGAAAAGCTCGTTGCCATAACTACACATTTGCACGTCGTTTGTTTTCTTTCTTCATTTAGAAAATTTGGAAAAACTTGAGAAAATCTCTGAAGTGAAGTGATTTGCTGATAAGTAAAGTATATGATTTTAGCAGATCACCGAAAGCGTCAAGTAATACGTTCTAATACAGAGAATAGCCGTCCACCGGGATAGTGTTTAGCGACGCTGACTGCCGCACCGAAGGGCAAGAGTTCGAATCCTGAAGAAAACATGGATATTTGTAAATGTATAGTGTCTGTGAGGCACAGGGACATTCTAAATATGCGGCAAACCGAATGTTTTCTAGAGAGGTTGAT
>KK113833.1:178155-197350 GCA_000611955.2 Stegodyphus mimosarum
CAGCATTTTTTTTCTAACTTTATGAAATTATTTTTTATATTTTTTAAATTTTTTGAAAATTTTAACAGTAAATATATTTCAGAACTATCAGAATTTAGAAGTTTTTCAGATTACATTCTTTTCACTTGCTTTTTGTTTTTAATAATTAATTTTTAATTTGGGCATTTTATTTTTTTAGAATTAATAAAATTCTTTAACCAGCTATTATTATACAACTTCACACATGCTTAAAAAGTTACTTTCAATTGGTATTAAATTATTCATTTAAGATCTTTAAAACTGACATTATATTTTTTATTAAAGAAAGAATTTTTAGTAGTAGCCAGTTCAACACATTCGATTTTATGGGAGGAAAATGTGGTATACAAATTACTTTAATTATGGTAAATATTTCTTTTTAATTTTTTCTCCCAAAAGTTAGCATATTTTTGACAGATAGAGAGACTGATTTATCTTTAGAATGCATTACCGATATTAAAACACTGAATTAATATTTTAGAGCATTTTACGAAATGTGTGAATAATCAGGATGGTCGACAGTCGCTTGCCAGATCTATTCGTGTACTTGCACTTGTCTGCTTGTCCATGATACGCAGCTTGTATAACATAATTTAAAAAATAATTTCTACTAAGGCCAAAATGCTTATTTGATAAATATATCTTTGATTGAACATAAATGAAAATTTTCTAAAAATTTTGATTGATTTAGTTATTTGTATCTTTATAATATGACAATTTTTTATAACTAGTAACGTTTTTTTATTTACATTTTTATTTTAAGTAGGTTTTTAATTTATTTGATGTAATGAATATTTTGTTTTAATCTCTTTTAAGAAAGGATGAGTTGGATACCATTATTAAAACATGGTCTGTTGTTTAATATAAATAAACTGCGAATGTTCAAGTTTGATAATACTTGTAATTCTTTTCTAAAGATGGCGCCACAATTTAAGAGATGCAAAATAAGTTTGTAGTTCTAAGATGTTAGTAACCTTAACTATAGAAAGATGGCGCCACTGCATACTTTTCGGAAGTGCATAAAATTTATCAAGGTTAAACATTAGTTCTTAACTATATCAGTTATACGGTAAGATTATGAATACAATAAGCAAAATTACATCTTTATGATTCTTAAAAAAAATCTAAACAAATAGTAATTAAATAGAATATTAAATAATTTTTATATTTTTTGTTTGTAAAAACCCAACACTTCTCTCCTGTCTTCCAATTATTCATTTATAAAGTTTATCTATTGAAATTTTCCTTACCGACAAGTTAAATTACGCTCTTTTAAACAAAGTCCCATCTAATTTAGGGAAAACTAAAATTGCTGATGCTACCTAAGATAAAAAATTTGCGATACAAAGAATTTCATTTCGCAATAGATTTATACTTCCAGCTGGAACTGGACAATAATACATTTTGCTGGTGTTTGCTGCCACATGTTCGAATGTTCGAGATGCTTTCAGTGATAATTTTTTTTTCAAGGAAGACAACGCAATATATCATCGATCAGTCGCTGTTGAGGAGTGTTTAGAGAGACAGGATATTCAACTCCTCGTATGGCCAGCACGTTCTTGAGATCTAATTCCTATTGAAAATGTTTGGGATTTAATGGTCGACCATGCCCTCCAATAAAGAAGGACACCCTCATCCAGGCACTGACAGAGGAATGTAATAAATTATCCCAACAGCTATAGGACATGTTGTGCAAAGCATGATACGACATGTGGAATCTTGCATAGTCCTACAGGGTGGCCATACCCCTTACTGAACTCTTACGCCAGAATGTATGCGGATGGTAATTGCATTTTTTTTTTCACTTTTACGTATTCAGCATAAAATAAACATTTTGTCCCTTGAACACTTCTCAAAGCCTTTTGAAGTTCAAAGCACAATAAATTATCTTTATTATTATACCCTATATTCTGGCATTATTTAATTCACTTGGCATCCAACCACATTTACTTTTTTACGCGCTATATAGCTATTTGTGATCCGTTCTTAGCAACTGCCCACCAGTGTATTTGTTGATTTGAATGTCTTTGTCTTTCTTCCCAAACCTCTACACTCATTCTTCTCGTAAACAATATTCCTGACCCCAGTTTTCCAATTTTCTTCAGAAACACTATAACCAGCTCGTTGATAGAGGCTAAGCCAATGGCAAATTCCGCTTTAGCGTCAGCCGGAGGAAATGAAAGACTCGCAAAAAATGACAGGGATTTATAAGCAAAATTATGTAATATTTAATATATCACTGTAAAAAATAAAAGACATAATAATTCTAATTAACTCTGTTGCGGTAACTGCTACCTCTGAAATAGTTGCGTATAAAATGAACCCCAAATCTATATTTTTGCGAACATAAATAAACATTTATATTAAACATCATCTGTCTAGGACAATCTCTTCCAAAACTCGAATTGTGGGTGGCCTTCTTAGAGAGAGTTTTCTGTATAATACTGAATATAAATAAAAATACCGAAATATATTTAGCTTTGAATTAATCGCGTTAAATTAACTGCTGAGTTATGAAACAATAACATCTGCTATGAAACTGAGAAAAGAAAAATTAAAATTATTGAATCGTAAGATTCTCGAGCTGTTACTGAACTACTCAATAGCTTTCAAATTCTTTCTATTGCTGAATAACTAAATGTATGTATTGAACAAATCCGTGTTTTTCAACGAGGGCTGCATCGGTAATATCCATATATTATGCAAATTTATGCAATTATTATTTTCAATCCACAAAAGCATCAAATATCTGTGTACTAATATCTGCAGTCACATGTTCCCTACGTAGATTTCAATTCTTTTAGATAGTCATAGGCAGTACCAAATGCTTTCGACTATTGATAGTTTTACGGGAGTTTTTGTTGAAAGTGAAATGAGCATTAGGTCTTTATTTTTTTTTCTTTTCTTATCATTCGATTTAATTTTTTATCATTTAAAATTATTTTTCAGTTGAAAAAACAGCACTTAATGGGGATATGAATGACTTTTATTTTTAAAAGGTTTTTTAAAGCTTTACTAGTTAAAAAATGATAGTGTAACTCGTTAAACGATAAAACACTACAAAGGTCCCCCAATCATACAGTGGTTAGTGATTCTGACTGCCGTACCGAGAGCCTGGGCTCGAATCCCGGAGAGTGCATGGATATTTGTAAATGTATATTGCCTGTGCAGCATGGAGGCAGTCTACATATTCGGCGAGAGAAAGTCTTGTCGCGAGGTCGGTGGTAGGGGAGAAGGATTTAAGACCTCATACCCGTGCCCCCGGGATCTTCCCATCTAAATTTGAGAGAAACTGAGCAAAATCATACTGCCAGCTATATGGCGCTCAAAGCTCTTGTCAGCGGCATCTTGTATTCCTTGCCGCGATGAATTTCGTGGGCTTGTTCTGATGTCAAACATTTCAATTAATTTCTAAGCACATTAGAAAACTTATGAAGGAATTGTATATAATTTACTTGCATGATTTATTAAAAGCAGAGTAAAGCAAGTTCATGTAAATTCATCGAGATTCAGATGCCATAATGTTTTGAACCATTAAAGCATCTGAAAGCAGATGCAATAAAAATTCATATTAACAATGGCATTTGATGTAGACAAAAGAGCTAGTATTCCTTAGAAGAATCTAAATTTTAGGATAGAAATTCTATATTATATTAAAATGAGATAAGCAACAATTCCTTTTTTAATAATGTCCTTTCCATTAATTCACTTTTCTTTTCATAGTAAATGTTTATTTTGAACCCCTATTTTGAAACATAAATACCCTCGTAAAACATTACAACTGGCTGCAGTCCAAGAGAAATAATTCTTGATATAGAATCCTGAAAGAGTTATTGCTATGCCATAATTGCTTCTTCAAGAGAAGATATTTAATGCTTCCAATGTAACAAAAAGTGATCTTTTAAATTTTTTACAGCGTCACAGATGGTATAGTGGTTAAGGGAGCAGATACCAAAGGGTCCGGGTTTCGAATCCCGAAGAAGGCATGGCTGTAACTGTCCGTGTCTTCATAGGAGGCAAAGGTGGCTCACCTATTAGGTGTCTCCATAATAAAGTGACCACCGCCTCTGGCCTTAGCAGTGGTCAAGTCAAAGTCGGCTGAGGGCCCGTCATTGAGGGAAAAAAAGTCTTTATAATAGTTTTAAAACGTTTGTCTTTGCTTAACTTGTCTTAGCCAGCCCAATCTTCCCTTCCGTTAATAAGTCTGTTCAATAAGCTTTCGAACTTTATTTTTTATATTTTTTTGCATGCAGATTACTACTTGCATGATTTACTTTGCATGGAAATTACTCAGCCTTGTTATATGTGAAGTATACACCTTTTCGAATGAAGCGTGCTATGAATACCGTTTCGAACTTTGTGTTAAAATGTATACCGATCGAAATACCGGAATCCAACCGTTCGAAATCGGTTCGATTTCTGGAGAGGTCATCATTAATTACTTAGAAATTATACACAAACGCATGCAACAAAAACAAGATTTGCTGGTTATGCAGAATAAATAGCAATTTTACTACACAAAAGAATGTGGTAAGAAACGAGGTTTTTTCCTCATTGTAGTGCAAGAAGCTTTCTGAATTTAGATTATTTTTTATTCCTATGTGCCTTTTTTCAGTTAGAAGCAAAATTTATCTAATGAAATTTCATATATGTTTTTTAGCATGCAGCTCCTCATTAACTTCGTAAATTTTGCGAATTCTATTTGTATAGTAATGCAGTTGATGATATGGTAATGAGCGTTACCAAATCATATATATTATATATGTAATTTATTTCAGGACTGACTTAAGTTTCGGTGACTTAAAAATTATTTTAGTACCGAACATGCCGAAACATATGGTGACACTGTAAATCATACGGATTTTGATGAGAGCGCTGTAATCCCTAAAAGATCTTCAATTGAAACTGACTCTGCTTGAACGTTAGAAAATACAGGCAAAATGTCAAATGCAGAAACCTCAAATGAAACTGCTGTTTGATGCACTCCAGGACCCTCCGTACAAAATTAGTGACCAAAAGAAAGTACAAATTGTATTATGGAAAAAGGAGATGATGAAACATATAGAGTAACCTTTTCTTGGAAGACAACAGACGTTGTCTTCCAAGAGCCTGGTGAGCTATTGCTCAAGGAAACTCTCATGATTTATTTTCATACTTTTTTACCTGATATATATATGTATCAAGAGAGTATTAGAGCTGATGTCATAAAAATCTTCACTCCGTAGTACCAGGTAAATTCTTCCAAGCCCTATAAGGTTTCTGTCGAAAATATTCAGAGGTTTCCGGCGTCTGTATTCTTTCTTACGCAAGAGAATGAAAAACGTGAGAGAGTATTGGAACACTGCCGTTAGCCCTTCAGTTGCAAGAGAAACTGTGAGTAATAAAAGTTTAAACAAGTGAGACAATTTTTGTACTTTATAATTCCTCAATACGAGTGTATAAAACAAGGCAAGTGAGGAAGATAAGGCCCCAACAGGAGTCATCAATAGCCGAAAAACGGCAAATTTTTAATATAAGTTTAGATGCGTGAAATTGATTTATAGACCCATTTTCTTGTTTGAAGTTCCCACTGTTCAGGTGAATGCAGTGACAGAAAATGTACCATTGAATACATGTTGTTGCCAATAGCAACAAAAAATAACTAACTTCATAAATACAGTAAAACAGCAAATATTATTTTTTAAAGACTTTCTCCCTGTCTCTGGCAAGCCTTTTTATAAGTATATTTTTGGCGCTAAAAGAAGTTCAAGCAATCTAGGCTTAATCCCTAATCTAGGAGAGAAAGCCTAAATTCGTTTACATTTGTGTACAAAGCAATCAACTTGTGTGTATTTAAACCAAAGGAAAATTATCTATAAATTATCAACTTTTTTCCTGTAATAATTATTTTCTGCAGTTGATAACATCTTTGAGATGAGAAAGTAATTAATAAATTATCACTTGATTAATCATAGCACAAATATTTAGTAAATAACCATAATTTTCAAGTTTATTCATAACGCTTTTTAAAATTTCAATAAGGATTCCAAACAGCCAGTTTTAAAAGCACGTATGAAATAAATTCAGTAGTTCTTGTACCCTCTAAAATTTATCCCATCCAATTGGTTAATTAAACACTGCTATAATGAGTTTAATGAGATTGATTTTTCAAAAAGTTTTAAAAAACTTCGAAATGAGTAAGCATAATTTCTGCATAGTTTTTTCTTGGCATATATTTATTATTTTATTCTTACACGAATTGTGCAATGTGTGTGGTAAGAATTTTATTTAAAAAGAGAAAGGAGATACTGCGTATTTCTTTGCTGATCTGATACAGCAGCTCTCATACATAGAATAATAAATCTCTATAATTTCTGTTCATACGAATTCTGCTGCGTATTAAAAGAATTCGCCTGCAAAATTAAAAGAATTGGCAAATTATGTCTACTTTTACGAAGAGTATTGAACCAAAGATAGATAATTATGCCGCCGAAGAATTATGCAAATATTCAGAGTGGAATACGTAAACGTACACGTGCGTATCTGGAAAGCTGTGACTTTGGAAAGGATATAAGCGCATGAGGAGTTTTCAGAGATCTGTCACGTGGAACGATAAAATTGGAAAAATTAACCTGGACGGTAACTCTGCTTGGAAACATGTCAAGTATACGAAATGTACCAGTACCGGTAGCAACCCAGTTAAACGTGCTATTGACCCTCGTGCTATTGGTGACCGCGAAAAGTCTGAAATCTTTTCTGAGCATCTATCAAGTGAATTCATCCCGAACACCTATCCAGTTGATATCGATTCGGACCAGGAGGTTGTGGAATGTATCAGAAATTGCACCTTCGACGTTAAACACGGAAATGAAATCTTCAGCGTTAAAAGCATACATGTGGACGTTTCGCAAGGATCTATGTTGCCGCCGATATTTTACTCTCTGTATGTCAACGACTTCCCCAGTTTTAAAGAAGACCACAACATTATTCTGGCTTGCTACACCAACGAGACTGTTGTTGCTAAATTCTGCCGGTTAAAAATACCGCAAAATGACAGCTATCACTAAAGGCGTAAGGCTCTTCGGTTCCCTGTTTCCCAGGGCGGATAGCGCCAGTTAATCTCTAAATTACCTTTAATAGGCCATTTACCTGGTCCCCTCACATGGCCAAAGTGTGTGGAAAAGCATATGAAATAACGTTCAAACTTTTCCCACTGCTTAAAAATGATTAGCTTTCTATCCATTAACTACAAAAAACTTCAGGTGTTGCAAAATAAGGCTTTTAGAATTATCACAGGTGGCCCGTACTTTATAAGGAACAGAAGCCCGCACTCGGATCTAAAAATAGAATCAATCAAAGATTTCATCACCCGAATTAATGGAAGATTTTATGAGCGGACGTTAAGAAATAACTTAGAAAATTTCGCAGAAATCTTGGAGTACGACATTCTTGAGGAAGATAGATTTTTTAGGCCCTACCCTGCTCATTTGCTACCTACTACACAGAACAATCAGGATGACCAGTGAAAAAGCAGACTTCTGGTGCTTTTATTATTCAGTTTGATATTGTGTCTTTGCAAATGCGTGAATTCTAAAAGACTACCAGTATCGACACAAACCAGTCTACAGACCCATCCTGTTTCCAATTTTAGAAACAAAGCTCTTCAATCTATTCTCTCCCCGTCAGATACTTATCTCTTTTGGAGAATATTCTTTACGGCTGCATCACAAGTTAGGCCCTAATGGAACTTTCAATAATTGGCAAGACTAGGGAACATTATCACCTGCTGCAGGCCAGTATACTGAACAAGTATCAAAGTATCGGAGATCTGTGTTCTCGAACTCCTTCACGACAATCGTCATGTTTCTCACAAGATTTCTGTAATTTTTATAAGATATCAGGTAAAATTAGTAGCCACGAGCATATGGAAGATGGCATGAGAGAGAGAGAATTGCCGACAGATTAGAGGTAGTCCAATCATAAGCGCGTGTGGCTACAGAGCTCATTGTAACGGCCATTGTCGTCTGCAATTTATAGAAACAGTTTCAAAGCACTGGATCCATATCGAGAAGTTGTGGACGAACTCGACCAAGATCCATAATGACGAATGAGGATCGTTATTTAGTGTTTTCAGCGCAGTGATAGAGGAGTGTTGCGAATTCCTAACTCTTACATGAGCTGTATGATACCACTAGAATACGAGTTTTACGGTCTATAATTGCCCGAAGGCTGCATGAGATAGGGCTGTATGCTAGAAAACACGCTGTTTGGGTTGTTTAGCATAGTGCAGAACCCTGCATGTGTTTGACAAAAGCTTTCTAACTGCTATAAGGTATAGAGAGGAGAACTTAGAGACCTATGTTCGACCCTTCAGGCGCATAGCTGGTCTTGGTTTCCGGTTAATGGCCTACAGTGCTCTTCCACACAGTGCTTAGCTGATCGACGATTACTTAAAAAGAAAGGATTTCACCCCATGGATTGGCCAGCCTCATCTCCTGACCTTAACCCATTCAATCTTCTCTCCAACACCCACTGAGACCCATCCAAGAGTTGAAAACTGAGTTATTGCAAGAGGGGGATCGATTGACTGCCACAGGAATTTCTCACCTGCTTCCTATCTCGTCACGCTGCATGATCTGGCTCTGAGAGGTGATCATACCTCATATTAGACTCCTTTCCAGTTTGATTTCATAATGCGAATTTAGAACATCCCTACCCTACGAGCTTTACTGTTATTCATGTGTACATAAAATTACTTTTGAATGGTACACCTCTTTCTCTGTTACAAATGTGATTTATGCCAAGTTGAATTAAAAACTGTCCATTAATGTTTCTGGAATCAGGCATTATGTGCAAATTCTCTTAATTTTGCACACGAGTGTATTTCTGATTGTAAAAGAAATACCATTTAAAACAAAGAAATATTGCTCTTAAAAAAGCAGTAACGTGCTATATTACTCTTGAAAAATGTTTGAAATACGCTGTAGGTTTTTTTTTCTGAAACTTTTGGAACATATGATGAATGTACACGAAGTTTTTTCCTCTTGGCCATTGAGTTTACTGATTTTGCCTTTCATCATATGTTTTGCTGTCATTTCACATTGTTGCAATTCATTATCATCAAAACTTTTACTTGTAATGCTTTTAGCCCCTTGACTGGCAGCTTCATATCTGCAGTTTTCCGTATTTTCTAAAAGAGGACGAACTTTAAAGACGAAAGCTCGAATGCCGGGATAACTGCGTTAGTATATTGCAGCTGCACAGGGGTGGCCCAAAAGCGATGCGCAGTGCAGGAAGAAAATTATGCCATCTGCGCATAACGTCATGGGTGTGATATCGTTAGTTCTTAGCGTTTTGTTTACATTCCTTGCATCTGTAGTTTGATTTGATTTGTGTTGTTGATTTTCTATTAAATTGTGCCGAAAATGGCAAATTGTGCTGTAGCATTGTGTCAGAATTATAGAAGAAAAACTAGGAATCAAGTTATCACATATCATCGTTTTCCAAGCGATCCAGATCTTAGAAAGTTATGGATTGTTCGCTGCAAAAGAGCAGATAATTTCAATACTGAAAATGCAAGGATATGTTCTGTTCATTTTACACCTGATGACTATATACGGGATCTAAAGGCAGAATTGCTTGGTTTAACTCCTAAAAGATTCCTGAAAGCTAATGCTGTTCCCACTTTGCCTCTTCCGTCGTCATCCTGTGAAAACAATTCCCCAAAGCAAACAAATCATATATGTTGTACTTCAAAAACTGAAGTCAGTCTGGCGAGAAAGAACTCTGACAGTAGTGACTCATCGAGATTTATACTGAAGATGGATAGAGCAAGCAGGTGTCAGGCTCGTGAAACAAGGAAACGAGCTTTGGAAACTTTAGCTTCTCTTTCCCCTAAAAAGAAAAAGCTACAGGCTGATAAAATAGATCGTGCAATTCAATATACATCTAGTGACACATCTAAATTAATTCAACGTGTGGAAATATTGGAAAAGGAAAATAAGAGATTAAATATGTTGTGCAGTCAACTAAAAATGCAAAAAAAAAAAAAACACATATTTTTACTGAACTTGCTGCTTCACGAAAAAAATTACGTAACTTTCAGAAAATGAGGAGAAAAGTAACAAACAAGCAAGTACAAAATGAAGTCAAAAAAAATTTTAGGAACAATTTTTACAGACAATCAAATTCGTTTTCTCGTATCAAACAAAAAATTTGTTAAGTGGAATGCAGATGACATTTGCAAATCAGCAACACTTAGGGCAGTATCCCGCAGATGTTATAGCTATCTTCGACAAAAAATGGGATTTCCACTTCCTAGCATTTCAACTTTGAAGAGATGGGTTTCCTGTTCATTTCGTTGCTCTCCTGGTTTGTTACATGACGTGCTTCAAGTTATGCGTGCTGGGGCATTAAAGATGACAATCCAAGAACGTATGTGTGTGCTTTCATTTGATGAAATGAATGTCGACAGTAGGATTTGTTATGACTAAGCAGAGGATAAGATTGTTGGTCCACATAGAAATGTTCAAGTGATAATGGTGCGTGGACTTTTTGCCAGCTGGAAGCAGCCGATATATTTTGACTTTGATACACAAATGACTGCGGAATTACTGAAAAAGACAATACTGTCATTGGCAGAAATTGGATATAATGTTGTTGCAGTTGTATCTGACTTGGGTGGAAGAAATCGTGCTGTGTGGTCAGAACTTCAAATAACCCATCTTGAGAGCTCTTTTACACATCCAGATAATTCTGGTAAACGTGTGTGGGTATTTGCTGATGTGCCACACCTTTTAAAACTTCTTCGCAATCACTTTTTGGATGATGGATTAACTCTTCCAGGTAATAAGCTAATAACAAAAGAACCCATTGAAAGATTATTGTCAACAGATTGCAAAGAAGTGAGAATTTGCCCAAAGTTGTCTGCAAGTCACATTACTGTGAAGGGAAATGAACGCCAACGTGTATATTTAGCTGCACAGTTATTTTCAAATCATACTGCACAAGGTATCCGCTATCTTATGCCAGAAGAAGAGGACACTGCAAATTTTTTTGAATTAGTGAATAATTCATTCGATATTCTAAACGCCAGGAAACCTGTCACTGATACAGTGTTAGCTTGTGCGTATGGAATACATGAGGTAATTCAGGAGAGAACTTTAAAGAAATTTTATGAATTGTGTGACAATATGAGAGTTGGCAAGACAAAGCACCTATTACCATTTCAGAAAGGATTCATGATGTCAATTAGATCATTGCTTGGTTTATTTTCTGATATGAAGCAATTTGGTGTGAAATACCTTTTAACTTCCAAATTAAATCAAGATTGTCTGGAAAATTTGTTTTCGCGAATTCGAGGTCTTGGCCATTTTTATGATCATCCACTGCCGGTAGATGTAAAATATCGAATGCGTCTTTTATTACTGACTCATAATGATTGTCAAATTTCACTTTCCAACACCTCTTCTGTTGCTCCTGATGAGGAGGAAGATGCGTTCATTACTTCGCACTTTTTTGGTAATATTTTACCTGATATGTCTGAAGCTCTTAAGATGTTAGATGGTGAAACTGAGATGAGGGATATTGTTCTTGATGATTCTCCATTGACTTCTACAAGTGAACCTACAGCTGACTGCTCGGTACAAGGTTTCAGGTATCTTGCAGGTTACATAGCTTACCGTGGAAGAAAATATGATCATTCATTGGGAACACCTACAGAACAGTTACTCCATCTTCCTTCAGATGAACATGTTGGTTGGATAGAAACACTTTCTCGTGGTGGCTTACTTGTTCCATCAGAGGAGTGGTTAAAAAAAATAAATCAATTTGAGGTAGTGTTTGCGAGTGAGCATGGAAAAGATGGTCTTTCGAGAAGCAGTAACATTATGCAAACTATGTGTAAAAAAATTGCACTAAAGTTCCCTGATATGCATAGTGAAATAATTAAAATATATGTGAAAACACGAACATTTATACGACTGAGATATTTGAATGCAGAAATGAAGAAAAAGAAAATAAATAAGTCTGCTATGGAAAAGGCACTGAAGTGGATTGCATCATCATGATATTGCAACTATGGTGCTGAAAAATCAGATAGCTCATTTCAAACATAACTTTGATTGACACATAGTTTGACATATAATCCTAATCTTTCTGCCAATCAGTTCATCAATGGAAATAGCACTTTGGTGAAATAATTTATCGAGCATCTGCAGTCAATAGTGGTATGGGACAGTACCAAGATTATTGCCAAACCCTTCCATAAAACCATCAACAAAAAATGAGGGCAGCTATTAAAATCACCACCAAACCTTTTCGTAACATAGTTTTTGCTTTCAATGTTCTGTACATTTGGACTGCAGTTTCTGAGTACTGTGAAAATTGATAAACGACAACAAACATGTTGGACAAAACGACAATGAAGATGTTAATGAATGATGTTATTAATTTAAGTTTTTATTCTTTTTTTATTTTTGTTTTTGATGTATCATCCTAGTGGTTTTACCTTATTGTTTTTTTCTTTACTTTATGACACACCTGTTCATTAGACTTACATCACAATGGGATATTTAAACTTGTGGAAGTGTCATATTTATCAATGTTGACCTCTTAAATGATTAGATAACTTATAAATTCGCTTATACAACTTGAAACACATGCTTATGTGTTTTTGGTTACTTTCTTTACTTCCCAAAAGTAATTTCTATGTATTGCAGAAATGTTTACGTTAAGCATTGCCAACTAGTAAGTAAACTGATAAATGCTTCATCCTGAAGAAAGAACAGTTTCTAGATTACACTATCATGCAAGCATCAAAAAGAATGACTGACATATTATCTTTGTTATTTAACTGATGCATATTTCTGATGTAATTTAATTGATGTGAATTAAATGAACTTATGCATGCTTGGCCCTGAAGGGAAACAAATCTGTGTACTATTCTAGACTGCAAAAATCAAAAGAGTAAGTGAGATATTCTCTTCAGTGTTATTTAACTGTTGCATATTTTTTAATTTTCATTCCATATGATATGTTTATAGTAAGAGAAAGAAAAATATTTAAGTACTGAAACATGATTTTGAGTGTAATTGAAATATTTTAGAAACAATCTGATAGAAATACTGCGCTAATTAAAAATATTTTATCTGTATACAGGCTGAACTGGAATTAAGAATCAGAACAAGTATATAATTATTTTGTGTATGTGCGTGTAAATAAATATATTGTTAAAGTTCTATTTTTAATATATAGAGGGAAGAATAGGGTTTAAATATTAAAGATTTTACTATTATAAGTAATCATACCAGGATAAATTTATATATATGTCCTAGGATCCTAGGAATGTAAGGGATTATAAGAGTACTTTTAGATAATATTAAAAATATGCACTTAAATATAAAGTGAATAAAAAATATAAGCACTTTAAAAAGAATGTGATAAGTCTATTTAAATGCATAGTAGTATGTCACTAAAAAATTTGTAGACTATTCTATTAATTAATTATGAATTTGATGATTCCAATCTTTATTTATATATATATATATATGTATATTTGCTTGAGATCTGTAATTTAAATTGAAAATCACAATCATATATTTTTCATGAAATGTCAAAATTCATTTGGACTAAGAAATGCATGAGCAATGAAAAAAATGGGCAAATGTACTTTGATTATGTTATTAATATGGTTTCAACAATTTGTAAAAATATTTAAAAATACCTTGTTTTACAATATTTAGTTTCTTTTATTAACTGAAATATTTTTCATGTTCCAAAGCTTTCCTTTATGAAAAGGAAGGAATGTTTACAATTATTTTATCATTCCACGAATTCTGAGCTTAAAATAAATATTTGCCGTAACAAAATACTTAATAAGATAGCATAGGCCCGTAATTTCCGATAAGTTATTATATCTGCTATTAATAAAATGATGATTTTCGCTTTAGTTTACGAATTTTCTATTACTAAAGTCATTCAGCAGCAGCGTTGTATCACTCGGGTGACGTCACTACCAGCAACCAATGGTAGCGTTTTTTCGTTCCTGGCCTAACCTTATGTATTAAAGAACCTTGGCAGCTGCATGAATCCTTGAAAGCTCCAGTAATACCTACACACTGGATACACGCACCTGACAAAACGTTGCAGAAAAGCGACAAGGAGCATACCATTGGGCTGAAAAATCGCCAAATGGGAAAGGCATAGTTTGTTGGTATAAGCGAAGAAGATGTCCGAAGAACATAACAGAACATCAAGATGCAACACTTATGAAAATCCTGCCAAGTGTATCGACATATAATGTTATCTATAGGTACAGAAGCTCATCTATGTATTCCATTTGCTTTCATTACCCATTTAATTCAGTTTTGAAGTTGGGGGCTTCCTGATTTGTATAATATTACTTCAACTTGAACTTTAAAATTAGTCTCAATTTGCACATAAATTTGTATTAATCTCATGGACGTGATATCCTAATAATTTTACAGAAGTGAGATTTGAAGAAACTGTTATTTCTTTGCACAGATAAAATATTTTGAACTCATTTCTAATGCTGTTTATTACACATATCTATAACTTTTTTTTAAAATTTAATCAGCATTTATATTTTTTTAAGTAGAGAAGTTTGTGCCAGTTTCTTTTACGCATGAAACATTTTTAACGAACATCAAAATAATAATTTTGTAAAACTTAAAATAAATACATTAATTAATATATTGCTTGTACCCAAATATTACTTTATTAATTGTTGTACTTTTTCTACTAATCATTACTTTTACTAGATTAATGCTACAAATAACTTTGAATTTTTTACATATTCAATGCAAATGTAACTTTAATTTACATTCACATATCTTGAACATTTAACTTATCATTTTGGAAGCTGACTGTAACATTGAAAATGCATTATGCAGCCTTTTGTAATATCTTTCGCAAGATGTCTGGTCTACGTTATCTGTTGTTACCCGTACTTCGAAAGCTAGATTCTCTTTTAACATTAGATATTTCCTAATTCAGAAGCAGAGTAATTACTACAAAACACACTCATAAAATGCCGATATTACTGCGTAAAAACAGCCGTTGTATTCTTTCATTTTGAAGTGCTCGTAAATTTAATTATCTAAAATAAATGTATAATCTTATTTGCGATTTCGCGAATTTGTGAAATCCTGTCGACTTTACTACCAATCCAGAAGCAATTTAATATTTATCCTTCTTATTTTATTAAGGTAATCCTATGGGAAGAAAATATAAAGACTAGAGCAAAATTACTTCTACAGTGCCGAAATCATAATACGTAAATTACAGAACTATTACATCAGTTACAATTCGTATTTTACGTAAATGGTATGCACTCACGCAACCTGCTAAATTTTTCAAAATGCTACAAATTATAAGTTTATTTTTTGAAAGTAAATATAGGGAAAAGAAAATTTCGCTCAACAGGCCATTCATGTGGAAGAGTTTTTGAAGATTCTGTGCCCACTGATGAAGAAAAATAGATATTATTCCCGCGTAAGGGGAAGACAGAACATACTTATTCTTACGAACTTTTCTGGAAGAAAAAAAAAAATTCTAAAATTTGTGGCTGTTTCGAACTTCCGATCTTTGTGACTACTATCTTTGAAGGCATTTTAACAGCCTATTGTACGAAAAACATTCTATGCAATACATGCCGGAAACATTTATACATGCAGGATAGCATCTGAAATGCAATTGCCACCACCAATGCCATTATGGTTTACTCTGGGTGTCCTAAGCATGCTTAGGTGAGCACAGTTATGATGATGCAAAGATTACTTTCAGCTCTGTCAATGATAGTGATCTATTCCAGAAGACTGTATGCGTTATTCTGAGTATGTCTATGAATGCGTTGTTCACGTGTTGTTCCTGGAATACTTCATGAAGTGCCAGCCTCCATTTTGCGTTGGAAAAGTAAGAAAGGTAAGAAGGCCAGTAGCAAACACTGTTTCCAAGGTCCTAGGTCATCTTAACTGACCTTTGCATTTCCCTTTTTGAATACTCTGCAACAAAGACTTATGTTACCTTTTGATATTTTTGCTCTCCAAATTTCCACCATTTCTTCGCCTTTAAATAAAATGCCGCCTAAATGCTCTTATGGTAGTTACGGAAGATGAACTTTTGCTCCGTCGTTGGACTCATTTCAATAAATAGATCATAAACATTTATAATCTTTAGGAAAAAGGGGACGTTTGAATTTGTCTATTCTAAAATCCTTTCTTAAGACTGTTGGTAATGGAAGAGGGATACAATACCTTATAAGCTATTTCTACCACCTTCTTAGTATACCTCGGCACGCTCGGCGCGTATTCGAGAGGTCCGAGGTTCGAGTCCCGGCGAGGGCATTGCTTATTTTTCACGTCTCCTGCATAAAAAAAATCCATATGTCTGTACAGTGGCGCCCGAACTAAAAATGGTGGTGGATGATGATTCTACACCACCAGGACTTTGCGGTTGGGTCCCCTAATCCCCAGTCTCCTTTTAAAAGGGGTAGCATATAAGGTATTTCTCCTGCCTTCTTAGCATGCCTTCGTGGCGTAATGGTAGCACACTCGGCGCATATTTTAGAGCTCCGAGGTTCGAGTCCCGGAGAGGGCATTGCTCATTTTTCTTGTCCCCTGCTTCGAACTAATCTAATGACTCTACAACCTTCATATTACATTCTTCAAGATGCTGAAGGTTAAAGTGTTGAAGTACTCCGAGATGCTGAAATTCCAAAATACTGAAGTGCTCTGAAATACTGAAGGTCAAAGTACTGAAGTACTCATAGATCCTGAAGTTTCGAAGTTGATGAAAGCTCATTTTCAAAGGTTTAGTTAAATTCCAAGCCTTTAAACAGGAAAATACTCAAACAGTTTGTTAATTCAATTATTTCATAAGAGTTGATCAGTTTATGCAGGGCAAAAAACTGAAAATTCAACGAGTTTTGAATCCCAGATCTTCCAACCTCTAGCTGGACATGCAAACCACTTATATCACAAGAGCACTCACTGAAGAATCGATAATTCGTTACATTCTCTTCCATCTGAGTTACTACGACACAAAATTCAGTCGGCTAAATCTAAATGGCGACGAGCAATCGTTTACATTTTAGCTCAGACTGCACGGTATAATTAAACTATTCGGAGCAAGAAATGAGTAAAATCAGGTCGGAAGAATGTAATAATTCCTTTGACTTTAAAAACAACATTGAACCAATTCCATTCTCTCGCACATTAGTATTTGATAGACGGTTGACCATAGCATGTTTCATTTATCTTAATAATTTTCAGCACTAAAGGCGTAATATAAAATGTAAGGTAATGTTTTTATAAAATCTCTATTTTTATACCAAACGAAAAGAGAAAAGCACGAAATTTTGGTTTTGCAAAGTTGACATCGCATGCTTCTGCATCCGAATGTATTTCAGTGAAGACTGCTGAAAGACACGATATTTGTCAAATATAATTTCTCGAATTTAATCATTCTCGTATGTTTTTGCAAATCGTCATTTTACCTACCACTCGCACAGGCAGGGGCCCACCTTAGTTGAACTTTAGAAGCATCTCATTTCAAGACATAGGATTATGTTTACTCGATTTTAAAAACGAATTAATGACCTTGGAGGAGGTCCTTTGAAGCACAAATCTTCTCTACTGCGATTTGCGCTACCACAGAAATCCGTCTCTGCTCACGTACATGATAACTACGTTGTCCCGAAGTGCTTACGTTTAGGGCTGGAGAAGATAATCTTTCACAGTAAGCTCAGTAGTAATAAATCAAACTAAAAAAATCTATCTTTGCAGGAAGGTTATTTGAATAGTCATCATGCTGACGCTAGTTTAAAGGAAGGCTGCACATATACATTTAACTCGCAGATTAGTTTTCTATATAGATGACGTATAAAGCTTCTTTCCCGAATGTAAAAATTATGCAGTTAATGGATTGAGACAGAACCATTTTAATTGCCTGTGGAAAGATTTATCATACGCAAGGGACGTTTACCATTGACGTTAATTGTTCCCATTTTTGTTTCAATCATCAATAATTGCTTTTAAGGTTATTTTCAGCCTTTATTTCAGACATTGTTATAAGAATAAATTCCTGCCAAAATGCTCTTTTTTTTTTCCTTCTTTCTAGAGAAATAACATCTGGTAATCAGCTTTGGGTAGGAATCGAATCATCAAAAATTACAAATTTCTGCTTGTGGTTTTCGATTCTTTGTTATAAGCTCTTAAGGTATCTGCCTACGTTAAAAAAACGATTTCGGCGAAAAAATTCGATTTTTTTTATTGCCCAATTTGAAAGGTCAGTTTCGTAGGATTCCAAAAATGGTTCATTTTTACGTTTATGATAATTAGAAGAGAAGATATAGTCAATTAACTACACCGGAAGTGAAAGCAGAAAGACCGGAAGTGCCATTTAAAAGGCTAAAGTTAAACGTAAACAATGTTGTTATCCGTGCTTTTTTTAACCTGTTGGTATGTAAATTGTGATAAAACATTTCATTTTAATTCTGGGTACTTTTTTTTTGTTTCTGGCAATAATTATTTGCCTTAATTTTTCGAATTGGGACTGGCAACACTGCAATTATTGTTCACATTTGTTCCACGCTTGTTCTTCGTTTGCTACACGCATATTGACGCTTTATTTTTGTTTAATTTTTATATTTATCTCTTTGCTTCTCTTATTTATTTTTATTTTATTTATTTTCTTTTTTATTTCATGAACATTTGTTGCATTATTTTAAGTATTCTAAGATACCAAAAGCGAGATCTAAGAGAAGTAAAAAGCGATCTTTTTACGGTAATCGTTATACAACTGGAACTCGAACTGTTTTTGATACTGATGTAACATCTGCAAGCTCATCGAAATTAAAAACTTTTGAACTTACAGATGTTATTACTGCAAAGAATGATCAAGACTTAAAAGGAAATAGAATATATGATATTGTAAAATTAGCTTCTGTCTTTTCTATTCTCTGCTGCCCAGTATGTTTCAAAACTGGTTTGCAATTAGTAGAAGATTCAAAATTTGGTCTTTGCTCAAACTTCAGCTTGAAATGTAAATGCTGATTTATAAAAGCATTTTCTTCAACTCCCAAAAATGGAAATAAGAATATTTTAAATTCTTTCTTGGTACTTGGATTAAGACTCATTGGAAAAGGTTACACATCTGGTAAAAAGTTGTTGTTTACCTT
>KK113833.1:198441-209363 GCA_000611955.2 Stegodyphus mimosarum
TTTTTAATGAGTATTATTATTATTATTATTATTATTAAACTGCTCTAAAAGCCAGTCTAATGTTAAAACCCATTTTAATATTTAAAAAGTTAATAATCCAGAAACATTTCTCGAAACTAAATGTGCAAGTCTGGATAAATAATGCATAAATAATAAAGTCAATGAATTTTTATTAAACACCATTTTCTAATTTTTTGGGAGAGGTAGACACGAATTTCAAACCGAAACAGTTACAATTCTAAACTTTTTGTATTAAAACCATAGTTAAATATGTGGAGACATTAGGTATTTTTTGGAAGCAGGAAACGTGAGAAATTAGCAACGCCTTCGCCGGGAATCGAACCACGGGCCTCTCGGTTACGCGTCGAGTGTGCTGACCACTTCACAACGAAGGCATGCAGAGAAGGCGGGAGAAATACCTTATAAAGACATGTAGAAATAAACTATCATTTTATTTCTCCGTTTTCTGCCTGACTACTTTAAATTATGAATTAAGTTATAAATAAATGTAGTTATTTAATAGTTATGTGAGTTGCATATCAATTTGAAAATACTAACGAAACACATATGAGATTATACGCTCAATGACCTAAGCTCAACAAATTACTGATTTTTTTTTAATAAAAGAAAATTATTTGCTTGATAAAGAAAGTGACGAAATCGCAAATCAGTTTTAGAAATTTTAAACGTATTCTATGATTCAAAACTCAGACCGAACTACCAGTGTTCAGCGACTTTACCGTTTAGCCACTGGTAGGCCAGAACTAGATTAGATTTGATTATATCATTTGATTGTGGCAAAGTATATTAGGGCTATATGCCTAAGGAAGAAGGGTTATTTTTATGAAGAACGTTCTAAGGGAATCTGGCGCTTAATTACGCTACGCATGAGGAATACCCTAAAAATACCCATGAAGACAACCCGTTCTTTAGGATTTAATATCTAGTCGAACTGGTGGTGTGCAGAGGTTACTCCATCACTGGTATACAGTCCGTTTTAGGATTTGCAAGATTCGACAAATCGAATTTTCGTGGCTTTTATTCATTCAATTCTTCATTCATTTCTTCATTCTTAATTCTAAAATATCATCATACTAATGTTTTAATCCAGATTTTATAAATATTAGTTTTATTGACGTTATAAAAAAAGCATTCATGAAAAAAAGAAACCGAGTTTTGGGTGGATAATCCTTCGTGGTTATACTAAATACCTGAATGTTTCTACCAAAATTTTCAAGTAATCAGTGCTCTCAAAACTATAAATTTTAAAATAGTATTTTATTGCGTGTTCTTATTAATCTATGCGTAGTTTTAAGAACATTATTCTTAAATTTATTTTCTGTTGAGAGATTTCAGACTTTGCTTTTATAAATTTTTAATTGCGCATAAAAGCTTTTATTTTTTCTCTTCTTTTTCTTAGTATTATTTGCAAGATTTAAAGGATTACAGATTCAAAAGATTTGAGAGATGCTTGAACTTAAGATTCGGATTCTAAGAAATTTAGGATTTCATCAAACCCTTATTCCTTTTGGGTCCCAGTCCCCGTGTCCATGTTCAAGTCCAAACAAATCAATTGGTCAGTTGCATTATAAAGCAGAAATTCAAATATCTGAATTAACTGGGACAATAATCTATCTGAACAACTTTCCTGTGCAGTTAAAAATGTTTCATTCTAAGGCACATGACGAAGTTTTATTTTTCGCCTATCTTACTTTATTTCAACATGAATTATAGGGTTTAAAATAAGAAATTTTTTATAAAACAGAATATAAAACACATTTTTGATTATACTAATCATAGATATTAAATTATTAATTGTTTAAACATCCAGTGTTTGTTTTCAACTAAAATAAAATAATGTAATTAATATTTCATATATATAGATCTGAAAAGTTTCAGTTCTATGTGATTTGAATTAAAATTAATCAAAGAAATTTTTCATGCATGAAAAAAATGCATAAACTATTTATGTTTTTAAGAAAATGCATTATATCATTTTTACATTTTTTTTAAATCAACTAAAATACGCATAATACATTTGTAAGGTTTTAGTTTAAACTAACAAAGTTTTATAGGTCATTAATTCAATTTCTCTTTCCTGTGAACTCTTATTTCAACTTCCCGTTACAATGAGCGCGCGTATCAGCTTTATGCTAATTTGAAGTGGAGCCAAGTTTTGTATTTAAAGGTTAGCGAGGAACTTCTCACTGTGTGAGAGCTTTTTTAGTCTCAGATCACTTCGGCTCTGTTCGACGTCCACCTGACTAGCTAGTATTTAAGTTCTAAGCCTTAGCACTGTTACTCTAATACTTATTGGAGTAAGTGCGTTAGTGTTAGCCAAATCTTGCTACGCACCATTGATAGTTTAGAATAGAGGCCAACCTCGCTTTAAAGCTCTGAGAGCAACGACTACTTAATTTTCTACTCAACTTTATTTTAAATTATTTGATTGTACAGTTTAGACCCAAGTGCGGTCATTATTTTCTGTTATCCCTTCCGAGTTGGGAAGTGGCTGTAAATAGTGGTTTAATAAAAGGGGATTTTTAAACCCTTCTTACGTGCAGTTATTCTACCACGTACACCGAACATAGCTGCATTCAGCTCCCTGTTCGAGATCAGGACTTTGACACTGTTACGACAATGTTCGCCAAAAGTATGCACAGAACACTCAATCCTAATACATTAACAAGCTTTGGTTGAAAAGAAGAATAAGAGATATGGATAATTGAAGTCCACATAATTCGAGTTCTTCTGCATTTACATCTATGCTGTTAAGGTAATATTTAAGAAAATATCCAAAGTAGATTGCAGATAATTCTGTAAAAACAGGTCTTATTCTATATTTCTTGAGCGACTTCTCTATTATTGCTTATACAGCAATAGATATAAAATACGGTATAGGAAAATACAGTATAGGAAAATACCGAAATGCAAGTGTTGAGTTTATTTAATTACTGCAAAGCACTCGAGGGTTGTCTCCTAAGGAAAAGGATGCCTTTGTAGAGAATTTTCTAAGGAAAACTGGCTCGTATATACGTTGCATATACTGAAAACTACGAAAACGCCCATGTAGCCAGATCGTTCGCTGGGATTCGAACTCCGGATCGAACTACTAGCGTTCAGCGACTTTACCGTTCGGCCACTGGTGGGTTTCATTGCCCTCGAAATGCAATGGACAATATATCTATCATGTCTCATGATAGATATATTGCTCAAAAGCGTTTTTTAGTTCATCTATACAAGACTGATTCTGGTTTTCCCACTTTTGAAAATCAGAATAGATTAAATATTCAGCTTACAATTATAATGAGTTCATTTTTGCCCTGACACTACAATAATCTAATATCGTATTAGATCTTTCCGAACAGGGTCATATAAGTGGCGCAATTCTTCTCATTAAATAATTCTTACCAAATGCATTTCTTGTTTTCTTACATGACCTGAATAATAAACAAATTAATTTCATCTGAGACTTGACATAAAATAATAAGAAATAAATGAAATTATAGGTGATATGGAAAAAGAATTAATCAGAAATTGGGAGTTCAAATACTTCCTATTATTATTTACGTGTTCCGCCCTAAGGCACTACACGGAAGAGTGGGATGCTTTCGTGGAGGATTGCCTAAGGGAAACTGGCTGGTATTAAAATATTACATCAAATATTTGCTAAAAGCATAAAATTTTTAGTTATAATCTATATTTAAGAATTACCAAAAGATGTATTAATAGAGAGAGTACGTTAATAAAGATCAGAAAATTATTTTCTGTAAAATTAATTAACAAAAACAAATATTGAAATTATGCATCGTATCAAAATCTCCAAATAAGATAATTATAAGTAACGATAACTTAAGTAAGGGCATCATCAGCATTGCTCAATTTGCAAAAATATTCTCTTTCCTACATGTTTTTGTAATTCAATTTAAAACTTCTTATCTTTGAATATTTCTTTATAATTTAATACTTCTTTTAAAGGGTTGAATTATTTCTCTAAGTTAATACTTCATTGCATTTTCCCATACTTCTTGCACATTAAATTTTTTATTGTCGACTTTGTTTTCCCATAGCTTTTATTACATTCATCTGGGAAAAAATAATAAGCGTAACATTAGCATGTTAAGATCTATTAAAACGGATAAAAAATCGTAAAATGGTTGCATGAATTAAGGGCATATTTACAAAATAGTTTTTCGAAACAGCATTCTTTTGAGCATAACCTGCTGTTTTAATGATGCGGTATTTTGAAATATTTAATAAAATATTTAAAATTTAATGAGCTGTAAAAATGCCTTTGACATGTCCAAAATTTAACTGCAAATATACATTAACTGCAACAAATATATCTATATATATATATTTTTTACAGTTAATAAAATACGTATAAATTGCTTGTTATAATTAATAAAGTAATACACAGACATGTTTTTCCTTATAGTATACCAGACTTTGATATACGAATCATCTCTCTTCTTACAAATAGTTTTGGAGTCCGAAAGTCATTCCAAAATTAATTACGAGAACTATTGGAAAGTGAGTGTGAATTGAGGAGCGAGAACGCGTTTTGAATAATTTAACTGTTGTGAGAAGTGAATAAATTGGTTATTATCAACTACTTCCCTTTACTTGAATCCACTCTATAATTGTTACAAGAACTTGAAAGGCAAAACTGCTGCCTTTTGTTAAATTGTTTTAACGTTATATAGTGGTCTAAGATGGGCACTATTCATTGACTAAAAGCTTAAATTCAAGTTCTTCTACAAAGGAGTATTTAAATAGTTTGAATTTCGTTTAAATTTTCTTGTTCTGACTATTTCTTCTCTGGTCACATGAGCAGTTTAGTTTAAAAAAAACACTTCTGAAATGTTCTACGCAATTCAAATGAAATATACAAAATAATTTTCAAATAAATTTTTTACAAAACTTACGTTAGAGATTACAGAGCTTTTAAAAAACAAAAGTTGTTGAATTGAATTACTAACCCAGCTCTCTACTAAATATTAAATGGGTTTTAGTTTCCAAAGAATGTAATTAATACACCGTGCTATGCTCCCATAAATTTGTATATATTTAAAAAAAAAAACATATAAAATCCATAAATTATTTGCACTCAACGCCCTCACACATAGGTGGAATATTTATCGGTGAAATTTAAACTAAACATAATTTTATATTTACATTTGGCCATCAAATTTCAAACTTTTAACTTAAAACATGTTTTAGGATACATTCATTATCAAATTCAAATCTTTTAGTCAATTCCTGATCGGACCTCCTTCGGCAGGATACACAAATGTTTTCACCTCCGTCGATTACCCATTTTCAAATTCTTAATAAGCTGTCTTGATGATGTGGCACGTTATGATATTGATTGATATGGTCACTTTATCTTGACCGCACATGGTACTTCCGTCGAATTCGCAAATGTATCCTTCTTCTGTTCCACACATTTGTGTAAAACTACATAATTTTACACAAATGTGTGATTACAAATCAAGGAAAAGTTAACTTATTGGCATATCTGTGTGTATATTTATAATTTTGCCGAGGATTGTAGCATTTGATGGTAATTTTATTTTTTAATAACCTAAATAATTCAAAAGTGTAAACCCAAAGTCATTATTTTTCAGTTATCTAAAAATAAAATTTATTCATTTTATTTTTAGATAACTGAAAAAAAGTTTTAAGTTGAAAAGTTGAGTTTAAATTGAGTTTAAAATGAGCAACTATAAAACCTCTCCTCTAAAAATTTTTAAAAAGTACATGTTACAATAATATGTGGATGACAAAATAAATTAGTTCATTTAAAACAATTTTGGCGTTTGAAACATAAAATAAAAGTAGCGAATACTCTATCAAGGATATCGAAAGACGTATACAATTTTAAAGGTACAGTAAGATATTTTTCATTCTTTAAGTATAACATTTTTGCTAAAATCTATATTTTTGTAGATCAACAGCTTAGAATTTTATAAAACAAATTCATAATCAAAATCGCTGTTGTTAGTCATCGAAAATAACCAAGATGTGAATCTTGCGTAAATGTCACTAAACTATACAAATTGCTACTATCTATTACACAATTAATGTTTATTTTATGCGTAAATGTCCCGTTTTTCGATTTTTAACGAACTGTCGCGTGTCGAAATACTATCGAAGCGCTGTCAAGGGAGCTTCTGAATGTAAACAAAAAACACCCCATCTGGAGACCGAAGCTTCGGAGCAGTGCTTCACCTGTAGTGCGGAGCTGGCCCCTCCTTCCTTTCTTACCTCGATGGGTTTAGTGGAAGGGGAGAGGTGTGGGTGACCCTCGGACCACCCTCCGGGCTGCTGTCTTTCAAAATTGGGATGGAAATAGAAGTCCAACCTCCTTGAGGATCGAGCAAGCATTCTTCCATGAAATTCATAGACAAGACAATAGCCTATCATGGAACATGTGTGCGCTCAATCTATTACGAACCCGTACGCAAGCAGTGATATCAATGTCTCTCGCACAGAAGTACAGCAAAATGAAAAACAAAAATCTGCCTTTAAATAAAATTAAAAAAAAATAACACTGTATTTGAAAATTGGAATGAATTTATTCTGATTTTAAAGGAAGAGCACCAAAGAATGAAGTCGTCGAAAGATGAGAAGAAAAGGCTGATGCTGGTACGAATTGTAGCCTCCGATGAAAAAAAAAAAGAAAAAAAAAAAACTAATAAGAAAAGGAAAATTTGCTGGATCATAATAGAAAACAAAGCATAAAAAAACTTTTCAGTTTGAAAGCGCTGTCATAAAAGTCATCACAACAGAGTATAAAAGCCGGTGACAATAACAACTTTGAAATGCACAGTTTTACTAACAGTTAAGAACAAAATATTTCTTTTATTACCTTAGGCTGAAAATACGAGATTTTTCCCATTTCTGATAAAGTTAAAGCGGTTGAGTGTTTTTTACTAATAAATGACCTAGATAAATTTCCTACTAGTAAAGTACTACGATTTTAATTATTAGTCATAAACAAATTTGAGCATGAACGAATATGAGTATGATAAGCAATTAACTACTGAGTATAATTATTTAAAAAATCATTCAATTTAACTATCTTAAGATTGCTTATCCTGTGAACGAGAATTTTGTAGCTAGCAATTTTTGCTGTGAGAATACTGATGAGTTAATTTGCAAAGCAGTAATTCTATCCCTTGGGTACAGATTTATTTGAAAAAATTCTTGCGTTTGGAAAGGATTTAATTTTCTGATGGGCGGAATAGTGTATAAAGGCAGTAGATTTTGTGTGAGAATTCATTTATTTAAATGATATGATATACATGGTCATTAGGATTGTAAATAAAATCTATCAATTGAGATCAAACTTGTAATCAAATCCATTGTAAATCAAAACTTTGGTTTCTTTTTCTGAAACATCAAAATGCGTAATGCAATATATAATTTTAATTTCATCAGAGATCACAGGCATAAATCTTTTTTTTTTTTTTTGTAATAAAACTTTCTTTTTCAGTTTCTCTGTTTACTAGCGTAATAGTCGCACCCCCGTTTTTAAGCAGAAAAAATCGTCAATCAGTGTTCAAATATTGTGCAGTCAATTTCCCCGTACAATAGTCGCACCTAGATGTCCACAACGAGAAATTAGCAAAAAAAAAGTGAAACTATTACGCGAGTAAACACAGTATGTGTCTGGGGGATCTATTTGTCGTTCTACTATAATATCAGAAAAGCCTTCATTCAGGACTTATTTCAAAACATCTAAAGCCTCAAGATTATCACCTAATCTACGCAGACACATAGAATTAATCAGATCAGCGAGATTTTCTTTTTCCTTCGAAATCGATTACCCTGGCAATAATTGCTCTATAAGCGTCTGGAGTCTTTCAGATCTTGGTAATATTTCACTATCATCATCACTTTCTAGTTCGCTATTGCCTTCTAAATTTTCATCTTGTAATTCCCTACAGTCATCATCATCATATCTCTTCTATTTCATTAAAACTTTCATTATCACTTTCTTAAAATGTATACTTATTTCTGACATCTTGGAGCAGTTTGTCACAAACAAGGTTTACTGAAGCACTGGAAGAAACGTCCTCTTACAACTGTTACAAATCGCTCTTGCTATAAACTGCGAAGAAAAAAAAGGGGGGGGGGAGAGAGATCTAAATCTTCCCTTCTACTGGGCCGATTGACGAAATTCAAATTGCATTTTTTATGTCTCGAAAGCGTGACTGAGGATATATATTAGATTTATATATAGCATTGTCCTAACATAGGTATTTTGACACAAAATCGGACTTTTCCTAAAAAAACCTACCAATATTTTTCCATATTTCGATTCTACGACTCAAGTTATGCCTAGCTATTAAATTTTGTAATTTCTGGTGAGGAATTTATGGAAACAATTTAAAATTTATCTTGGCGGATTTATTCAGCTTGCGCCAAGAATAATTCACTCGGCGAATTTCTTAATTTATAGCAATCTATTTTCCTTTCCTTTTTTTCATTGTCCACGAACGGAAAAAAGTGCTTCAAATTCATGCTTTCAAATAATTTTAACAGAGTGTGTAAACCACATTTTCGTTATTATCGCTTATAAATAAATAGCCAAACTTCAAAACGCACCAAAATGTAAATTCACGTATACCTTAGGAAATTTTAAATAAAAAGCTCTAATTTTTGGCAGGTATGCTTAAAAATGCATCTATCTACTTATAGATGACGGCAAAAATTTTATTGGTTACAGTTTAAAATGCTTTCGAAAAATTTATGAAAACTATTTAAAAACAAATCATAAAAGTTTGGCGAAATTTTTTGTAATGAACCTAAATTTCAAAATATGAAAGGAAGAGTGGAATAAGTTTAATAAAAAAAAGAGAGATTAATAAATATATACCAAATTCAATTAACATTGAACAGCTAAAATTTTGAGACCTAATTTTTTAAAAACTACTCGTCCGATTTTTACAAAACTTGGCAGTTTGGCAAAAGTTGAGTCGTAGAACCGAAATATAGAAAAAAATTGGCGTGTCATTTCAGAAAATGTCCGATTTTGTATCAAAATACCTATATAAGAACAATGCTATGTGTAAATCTAATACATGTCCTAAATCGCGCTTTAGAGACATGAAAAACGCAAGTTTAATTTCCTGAATCGGCCCAATAGTAAGGGTGATATAAAACTGTCCCCAACTCTTTTTTTTTTTTTTTTTTTTTATTCCAGTTGTCTCCTGGTCTTTCATAAAGAAACTTCAATAACTTAGTTCATTATTTAAAAATTAATATTTAAAGTGGGAAGGGAAACACATCATCACATACTTTATGTAACTTTGATTCCGTCGTTATAGCTTAAAATTTATATAAATGCATCAAATTCTAATTCATTTCAGTGGGCTAGAATTAATAGCCTCTCGAGGCAAATTAATTTAAAATGTTCTGTATATTGTCTGCATATTGTGAAGTCAATTATTAAAAGGCAAAAAAAGCAAATAAAGCTAAAAAATCAAAAAGTTCAGTTATACATAGCAGTGCTTGCTTAATAGAAGGAAGAACCTGATTTCAAATTTCGGTAAACGAATTAGGTACATGGATACTTTCATGGCTTTCTCTCTATATAGTGTTAATAGGGGCCATTTTTTCTTGGAAAGGTCCTCCTTAAGTTCATCCTTTGCCTTAGGGAAATAGCTTTTGAGTGCTTTGTCATATTTAATTAAACAAACAAATAAAAGAAATATTCATTTTTAGCACTAGATGTGCTATTAGTCTCGAAATTCACTTTTTTTTCAGATTTTGTGTCAAAATACCTATATTAGAACAATGCTACATATAAATCTAATACATATCCTAAGCCGCGCTTTTCAGACACGAAAAACGCAATTTAAATTGCTTCAATCGGTCCAGTAAAACGGGAGATATAGAGCTGTCCTTTTTTTTTGTTGGTTTGTTTGTTTTTTGCGCAGTGCGTGTTTATTTGTACATGCCATGAGCAACAGTGTACATATGTACATATGTATTTTGTCCTAGTTTGAATGAAGGATTAGACTCATCATCCTTAACTTTGTAGAATCATTAGGATTTTTAACGCAGAGGATATGAAAATGCGCAATACCCTCGCCGGGACTCGAACCTGGAACTATCGAATACGCGCCGAGTGTTCTACCGTTACATCTCGAAGGCATGCGAAAAGGAGGGAGAAAATATCTTAAACCTTAGACCAAACAATTGCAAGACGAAACGCAGTCGACAATGTACCCAAGATGTTAATTATTTGCAGAGTAGTAATTTTATTGGGGGGGAGGGTAAAATTCGAGCCGTAGTCACAGAAAAAGTAGCGAAACTCTCCGGGCTTGTGATTAGCACTAACAACTTCGCACTTAAAAATTTACATTTGTCTCGCCAATGACTGAGTGATTAAGACCGCCGAATATTGGTAACATGGCCTGGATTCCAACCGACATGAACGGTCTGGCTGCATGGTTGGCTTTTGTGGTTTTTCCCATGTGCAACACGAATATGAGCCAGTTTTCCTTAGAAAGCCGTCAACAAAGGCACCCCTTGCCTTAGGTGGATAGCTCTGACATATTCAATAACCTAACTATAACTCCTATGCTTTGACATACTCAAGTAACTTAACCAAATCTTACAATAACATTTCAGGAGATGTACATCAAAAACACAGAAATGAAACAAATAACTATGATAGTATGTAACTAAATAAAAGCTACATTATACATTTTAAACTGAAATTTACAAATTAACATTTTTAAAACAATCAAATTCAGGAAACACATTTTACTGCATTGTTTTTAGGTAAAAATTCATTTAATTGGATGGCTTTGTTATACATTATGCGGTTCATGCGCAGATTTTGTTTGTTAAATAAAACGATTTTTTTTAAATAGTACTGCATCGATTTTTTTTTTTTTTTTTTT
>KK113833.1:216478-240933 GCA_000611955.2 Stegodyphus mimosarum
CATCACCAAAATGACAGCTATATACATAAAGTATGAACAAGATTTATATAACTTTATTTTTAACCTAAGCTTCCTCTTTTGGGATCTAGAATGATGATATGGGCAGTAAATTTAATCAAACTGTCTTATACTAAATATTGTACATTCTATCAAATATTCAATTCTTATATGTTTCGCTTAAATATCTTGCCTGATCCTATCTGAAAAATATCCTAAGTTTATCTGATTTTCTTTCGGTTATCAATGTTCATTGTCGGTTTCAAATGTAAAAAAGCATTTTTACTGTTAGTGATAGAATGTTGGAATCCCTTCCCCATTTAATAGCTTTCCTAGTGTTTTCTAAATTTTTCAGCCTCATGAACTATTAGTTATCTAGAAAAAAAAAGGACGTTGCTTTTTAGAATTTCTCTAGAAAAGTTATTCTTTATGTAACAGAAAGAAAGAATCCAGAATAAAATAATGTTTATAATGGATTAATAATAAAACAATGAAAAACTTTCAACAATCAATTAAGTCAACTGCTAATTATAAATTAATTCATAATTTGTGTAAATAATGTAACTGTAAAACAAAAAAAAAGTTCTAATAGCTTTTCACTTTTTAACGAAAATAATTTCCCTGCAGAACCCGTGTTTTGGAAACCACTGTTCTAGTTTATTCAGCATCAGAAAAACGCATTTCCAGAAAGCGGGTACGACTATTTTTATAACGGAATGCAGTTATCACATTCTGAAATTCGTTCTTTAGTTAGGTTCAATCTACGTAATCACATTCTGAAATTCGTTCTTTAGTTAGGTTCAATCTACGTAATCACATTCTGAAATTCGTTGTTTATGCCCGTATAACTTCAGCAAAATTTTTCGAAAAGGCATGTATAAGCTTAGTTGCAACTATAATGCAACTACAATACTAGGCAAGGGTTGGAGATTAATGCTTCTATAGTTGGTAAAACTGAATTCGTTAATAAATTTGTAACTCTTCTAAGAAAATGTTAAATACGCGGGACTCTGCGAATTTGTCATATAAGGATCTTTTCTACAGCATTCAAAATATTTTACTAGTTTGAATTTTTCATACAGGAGTTATATTTTATAGTTACGGAAGTCTCTTACCTACAATTCCCTACTTTATTTAAAGAAACTTTGCAATTGTTAGCACATGTCTAAAATCAATATTTAACGAAGTCAAAATCGGTTGTCGTCTTTTAGAAATACCATGTTTATGATTTCAAAGTCAGGAGGATCCTTAATTGCATCATAGGTGATTACCTATTTTGGTTATTATGTCCTCACCAATATTACATTTTTTATGCCGTAATTTTAAGACAGCGGCGTCTGAATTATGTAATGAAAACCATTTGAAACTTTGTAATTCCATCTCTACCCACGTCTATATCCTTGTATTATATCCTTGTATTGTATATAGACAAGTATGTTAAATGTTTGTATTTTCTTCCTAAAAGTATTTACATGCGTGTTTTTCATACCAGTAATAAATTAATTTTGCTATTTTTTTAATTCTCTGAATTTGCACTTCGAGGTTCGTTTCTTTTATTTGCGAATTTGTTTTATCTCATTTGTTATTTTATAAGGTATTTCTCCCGCCTTCTTAGTATGCCTTCGTGGTGTAGTGGTCAGCACACTCGCGTGTATTCGAGAGGCCTGTGGTTCGTGTTCCGGCGACGGCATTGCACATTTTTCATCTCTCCTGCTTTCAAAAAATACCTAATGTCTGTACAGTAGCTCCCGAACTAAGAAAAGTGGTGGATGATTATTCTCCATCATCAGAATTTGGTCACTGGGTCCCCAAATCCCCAGTCGCCCTTTAAAAGGGGGAGTATATTAAATATTTCTCCCGCCTTCATAGCATGCCTTCGTGTTGTAGTGGTTAGCACACTCGGCGCGTATTCGAGAGGTCTGTGGTTCGAGTCCCGGCGAAGGCATTACACAAATTTTCATCTCTCCTGCTTTCAAAAAATACCTAATGTCTCTACAATTTTAAAATTTAAAATGAGTATGCGGAATATATGTTTAAAATCATCTTTTCAATGAAGAAGATTTTTATTAACCCAAAAAAATTTTAACTTAGGATATCTACTTGTAATGTTCTCAATACATGTGATTTATCACAGAAATATCCACAATGCATTGATCAGACAGAATGGTTGAAAAACATTGTTTCAAATTAAGACATTTATTGAATAAAATAAGCCTTCGGTTTGAAAGAAATTCAATCGCATTGTAATGTCTATGTCGCTTTGGAAACATAAACTTTTAAAAGGACTCTTGAGGAATTATCTTCTAGCCTTGTGAAACTAAACAGAGATTAGAAGAAATGTGTATAAGTCCCTTTTATTCAAGCATAAAATAAACGAATGACCCAACTTGGATTACAGGAAGCCAATTCTTCTGGCTTAAGCACGTAACAAATAATAGTTCCAAGGTGTGGTAGGTTAGCCTGATGGCTCACAGAATACTTTAACGCGCAGGAAGAGCTCTATTCTGTAGTAACCGGCGAGACAAGCCTAAAGGCGAGAACACATCAACGCCACTAAAGCAGGTTGGTAATAATCACAGCACAACGTGGTCTGGAATAAGCAGACACTCTTTTAACTTAACTTCCGAAACTTTTGCTTAAATAGCACTTCATTTTACCTTAATAAACTCTCGCTACCTCATTTACATTCTGACATAAAAAGAGTGGGTGAAAAGAGAGTATTAGGAAAGGCCTTTAACTTAACTATTATTTAAAAATAAATAAATATACCTCACAACATGACACTAAGTACATGTATGTAATAAAAATGAGAAAAAGACCTAGCAATGTTGAAGGCGTAGCACGTGGATCCATACTGAAGAGGAAGAATTCTGATTGCGTAGAATGTTAAAATGCAAAATCCGTAATGACTAGGAAACTTGGCAACTGCGTAAGATTAAATATTCATTTTTATTTCAATTGACATTTGTGGCCACAGTTCACTTGGCACTCTAATCGTGCCTGTGCAAGAATACTTACAATTTTGGTACTGTTGCGATAGGAAGAGTGCACAGTGAAAAAACGTCCAAGCAGCACAGTTAAAGGGCGCAATTATCCAATATGGAAGTTGACCAAAAGAAGGTTTTGGTTCAGGTTAGAAAGGTTTCAGTTCTCAAAATTTTGAGTTCAAGTTCTGAAATAGCTGCGTCATCAGCGTTGCGGAAGCTATTCAAGATGGAATAATCTAGAAATTGCGCACCCCAGAAAAGTTACTACTGCTTTTAGAATACAGAGAGGAAATACTCAAATTAAAAATGAAGAAATAAGAGGCTGTTATAAATTAAATTATAAAACTTATAAGGTGTTTTTACCGCCTTCTTCGCATGCCTTCGTGGTGTAGTGGTCAGCACGCTCGAGGCGTAACCGAGAGGTCCGTTGTTCGATTCCCGGCGAAGGCGTTGCTCATTTTTCATGACGCCTGATTCCAAATAACCTAATGACTCTACAAGTGGCGCCCGAACTAAAAAGGTGGTGGATGATGATTCTCCACCACCGCGACTGGGGCCCCTAATCCCCAGTCGCCCTTTAAAAAGGGGAGTATATAAGGTATTTCTCCCGCTTTCTTCCCATGCCTTCGGGGTGTAGTGGTCAGCACACTCCACGCTTAACCGAGAGGTCCGTGGTTCGACTCCCGGGGAAGGCGCTGCTAATTTTTCATGATTGCTGCTTCAAAAAATCCTAATGTCTCTACAACCTGATTTATATATTTTTTATCTTACATGCATACAAAATTTTAATTGCTGTGTAGACAGCATAAAAAAACTGCCTCCCCCCAAAAAAACCTCCCCAGTTTCATATAATTAAAATTACCAGATATATGTTTGATTAAAATTTTGGTATAGCGTATATAAGCATTGTTTGAGGCAAATTTAAATGCACCCCGCCCCCCTTGGATGCATTCAAATTTTTGCATACAAGTTTCTAAAGGATTTCTTTTATTTATTTATGCCAAGAAAACACGTAAATACGTAAATAATAGCTTACGAGGAAATCAAAAAATTTTTTATACGAAGTAAATCAGTTATGCACTATCCAAAAATGAAATTTTCAATGCTAGTTAATATGCTTTTGGTTATGTTATTTTCAATCATTTTTTTAGATCCTGTTTTATGCATTTCGTTTCTGAAAAGTCTTTATTGGAATAAAGAGAAGCTTACTTATTGGCGCTTTCTTTACAGAACGTTCATATACCCATTAAAATTTCACGTTTTTTTATTAAAATTCAAAATTGTCACAGCTTAAAAAGTCTTAATTTATTTAAACCATTTCTTGGTACGCTTGGAATAGTTTAACTCATATTTTCACCAACAGCCGAAATATAACTGTCTTTGCACAATATTAACCGTAATGATCAAAACAGAACAGCATTGCAAACGATAACGAATAGTCTCTTATACTTGAGAATGCCGTGAACAGATACTTTTTGATATATAATGGATTTTTTGAGGATTAATTTTCCGATTGCCTTCAGATAAATTAATCGAATTTCGGATGTGTTCATTAATATGAATATGTTACTATGAATTTTCAGTCGGTTGAGCTAAATATCAATTCTTCCCTCTTGTAATTTATATTCGCTCAAATTAGACTTCATTGCATATATTTGTTTTAGTCTAGAAATGTTTGAAATCTTAACAGATTTTTGGATCATCATATTCACTAAGTTACCTTTTCAATTAGAACAGCCCAATCGGGATAGTGGTTAGAGACGCTGACTGCCGTAAGTCCTCGGATTCGAATCCCGGAGAAGGCGAGGATGTTTGTAAATGTATAGTGTCAGTGCGGCGCTTTAAATAGGCGAGGAACCGAAAGTCCTCTCGAGAGGTTGGTTTGAAAGAGGGGTGGGAGTATCTTCGGACCCGTCCCCCCAGGTGCCTTCCATCAAAATTGGGGGCGGAACTGAGCAGAAGTCGTATTGTCACCTGTATGGTTCTCATGGCTCTTGCCAGCGACAGGCACAATCTTGCATTCTTGCCACGATGGATTTCGTGGGTTTGTTCTGATGATACTGACTAGTGAGATAAGTCAACAACAACAACTTTTCAATAATTTTCAACTTCAACAACGTAACAACAACAGCTTTTCAGTTGGAACACCTAACTAATGGCATTTAGATCTATTTTTATGAGGCAACCACGGTTATAAGTCACAAGAATAAATTGATGGCCAACCAAATGGCTTTTTTAAGAATAAACTCTGACGTTCCAGAACCTAAATAATTGCAAACCGTCAAACTAGATTAAATCGCTACGATTTCTTGTTTATAGAAACGAAAGGTTCCTAGAATTTCGTTTTATTTCTAGAAACGTTCGCTAATCGCATACTAATAATAGATGCATGTAATGAGTGATACACAATAATGCTTCATGCTATTTTGTTTTCGCATATGTAAAACAGGTCGGAAAAGCACCGCCAGTGTGCCAATATAAGGGAAGATTTCAGAATTTTCCTGAATAGATAACTCAATTTATGTATGGTATTCAGGGGTTTGAAAATTCAGGAGAATTGAATAGACCTATTAGTTGATTTGCGTTTTTTCTGATTGGTGTAAAATACTGTACATATTAACATGACCCTCTAAAGAAATGTATTTTCGCAAGTAACATAGTATACTGCAGCATGATGTCTGATATTGGGAATATCCTCTACGTTCAAGTAAAGCTGATTAAAAGGTAGCATGCAAAACTTAAGTCTCACTCGTATATAAGAGATTCACCGATTTTGTTTTATGTCAGAATCATTTCTTAATCTTTCAGAGCTGCTGAATTTTGCTTTTCAATAAGATTTAAAATCACTTTATACAAAGAGAGTTTCTTTACTCCGTCTGTTATGAAATAGAGTTTCTTTCCTGGTCCCACTTTGCCGGTTTCAGATTTGTTTCTTAAGCTTTTGTGATGTCTATGCGTTAGCCCATTAGTGTATTAGTGGATAAAATACATACCCCGATTCAAATCTTGGGAAAATACCTGGCTGTATGGGTGCTTCCATGGTCTTTCTCATGTGTAACAGGAGTACGAGCCTTTTCCTTTAAAAAGTCCTCTGCGAACACATTCTTTCTATTTGATAGACAGTTGCTAGGTGTTTTGTCATAATGAAAAAAATTCAGTTTACTCCAGTACTATTCTTGCGTCTGAATATAAGATCTGAAGAAGTTTCGTTGATGCTACTGGATGATATATTGCTTAAAAAGAGCCAACCTAATTAACGCCCCTATTTAAGTCTTGTCCACTCAGTCTAATCAGTCTAATTAATCTTTTTAATGCATTTATCGTTAGCAGTTAATGAAACTAGTTGTTTGCTATTATTATTTGCTTCCAACTAAATTAATTCTACCTTTTTAAATTCATCAACAACTACTGGATTATTATTTATTGCTGTAATTTGTGAGGATATTATCATCTATTGAAAGTTAGCTTTATAATTTAATTTAGGATGTACAACATGGGCTTCCCTTTAAATGAATGTTGAGATATTCTTTTACAAATAAAAAATTGCAAAAATTTTCAGTTTTCTTTTTTCCCGAAACTGAACTTCATGCTTACCATTTGTAAAGAGAATGCTTTGAGAGAGTGTTATTTAATTTGTTTAAGAACAGCGTCTTCCTATCTTTAATCACAGCGAAAGAAATGCGAAAATTATATATCCTTTATTTTATATCGTGAATGAATTGCCTCTCCCCCATCTTATAATCTTTAAGTGCTTAAATGAAGGAACGAATGAAATATCTTTCAAATCCTTAAAAGGGTCCTTTTTTTATGAATTCGATTTTTAGTTAATTTTTTATGCATTAATGAAAGCATACGATTTATTACATTAGCAAATTTTGCTACTTACTTTGCTTTTCTTCTATATAGTGCCTCTAATGCGTCTAATTTTGCTTCTTCCGAAAATGTAGTTGAAATGTTGCGCCTTTTACTTAAGTTGAGAAAATATTCAAAATAAAATAATTTGAATGTTTTTTCCTTTAAATAAACGGGAGAAAACAAGGAATTAAATATTAATTTTAATGTCATGGGCTTAAAACTGTACATTAAGTGGTGTTTATTCATAAGTAATTACCTTTCGTACTCTCTTGTTCTCTTACAGTCTCTCAATAATTCTCTTCTTCGCTTCAGTAAGCTCGGCCAAGGTCCGTCTATTCTTTCTAGAGCATTGCAACGGCAGATTCCTTTGTTTTTTTTAGGCCGGAGTAATAACAAAAAGATTATTACTGCTCACGTTTTTTGAATGAGTGGCATTGAGTAGCCATAAAAGGAGCAGCAAATAGAAAAATTGCTTTTACTGCACATACTTGCCATTGAGACCTCTTGATTGTAACAATAAAAGTGGTGCTTATTGATGGTAATGATGAAAGTGGAATTCAGGAAATATTGAATTGTAAAATGGTAGCTCCGTAGATTTTCATACATTGGAGAATCTTTCATTGACGATATTTTATTTTCTTGCAACTTGAGGGCATAGCCATTTTTTTAATATATAAAGAGATTAAGGGTTTACTAAGGCTTCCGGCGCTTTTTGACAATCCAGTCTTCCGACTGTTATCGACAGCATGGCCAATCATTTACGGCATGCCCTTTATGTCAAACGACTTGCTTTTTCAGTTTACTTTTTCACATTTTACAATTTCAATGACATGCTTTAATTGTTCGCTGTACTGCGTTTTTAGTGCATCTTATATAGAGGGTGAGTCAGAAATATGACTATAAATTTGTTCAGATTGTGTGATGATAATGTTATTGCTACGGAAACTGAAACCTGGACATGGCAAGTTAATTCTTGAACCTGGAACCAACAGGCAAACTAGTGACCGAGCGATAAAAGCCGCTGAACGCTGACAGTTCGGTTTGGGATTCGAGTCTCGGGCGAACGGGCTGGCTGCATGGGCGTTTTCGTGGTTTTCCCAATGCGTAACGTGGATATGAGCCAGTTTCCGTTAAAAAGACCTTCAGAGCATCCCTCCCTTTTCGTGTAGTACCTAAGGGCCGAGCACGTAACAAATTAAAAAAAACCTAGCGCCAACATACAGTAGTACCAACAGACATACTTTTTGCTTTTTCAGTGATTTATTAGCAAATATTTCTTCAATTATTATTGAGCATTTGCTATCTCAAGTCCTTCCAAGAGGTTTTCTTTACCATTCCTTATTCTATAGTAAACAGACGTTTTCTCGCTTTCCGATAGTTGCTGGTAACAATGTTATATAAAAATCACTTCTTTTCAATTAAACTGTCTCAGAGTCATACTGGTATGTAATCATACATGATGCTACTATAAATTGTTGCTCCAGCATCATTCTGCCTAACGACGTAACATGGAACCTGTTCTATGACGCGAAAAAAATTAATTTTCAAGTTTAATTTATCATTCGCTGTTTTAATGTACGGTCCACTATCATAATACATAATACATTACATATGTTTCCATAATTCTGACTCACCGTGCGTAGTGCGTGATTTATACTTTTAAGTGATCAAAATAAAATATACTTGAAAGTAAGAAAGAAAAGGGGATGGGAAAGATTTGTGTTTTGGCATTAATTAATTAATTAATTTTTAGTTTTATTTATTAGCCCAAAAGGGTTTTTAATTTCGTTTTGGCATTTTGCGTTGCAAAATTTAAATGTCGGTTCACTTTTCAAATTGTTGCCACCAAATATTAGAGCCCTGTATTATATTTAAAGAAATTAAATAATGAAGAATCTGCATAAATGTGTGTATGTTTGTCGCATTGTGATAAAATAACGGTACCTAGAGCCATAAAATCTTGAATAACGTACGTTTCTAACTGAATGTGAGCACCTGGAAGCCCAAATTTGGAATTTGTTTTATTATCTATTTCATATTTTATAAAACTTTACTATTATCTATTTCCTATTTTATAAAACTTTACTATTATCTATTTCCTATTTTATAAAACTTTACTATTATCTATTAATTAACTATTATCTATATCATATTAATGAATTTTTGATTAAAAAACTCTATGATTGCAAAGCGAGCAATGGCAACACTGTACGAAAAAAAAAGTTTTATCTCCAGCGCTCGAAACTGTGTATCGGAAATTCTAAAGGTATGCTCATTTTAAAATTATTTTGCGATATTGCTATTGAACTGAATTTTATGGTTTAAGTGGATACGATATTTAATAAATAAAGGTAACAAATAAAACTTTAAAATACTCCCCTTTGGGCGCAATGTAAAATCTGAAGGCTTTCAGATTTTTTCTTTTCTTTTTTCATAATTTTATATGATTTAAATTTTTACTTTTTATTTCATTTTTTGTAAAAAACTTACAAATTTTTTATTAACAAACTCTACGATTTGAAATCGAGCAGTGGCAACACTTTTCGAATTAACGCAGATTTTTATCTTCAGGTCGCGAAATTAGTGCCACCCGAAAAAATGAGGGCGAAAATAAACGTTTTCGGAGTTTTAAATTAATACTTCGTCTGATTAAAGTCGTACGAAGATGAGAATGGTCGAAATGGCTTCCCATGAATTTTTAAAATCCGGAGGTACCTCTGCCGAAAATCAATTCCCCACTATTCGGGAGGAGATAATGCCGCAAACACACAGACAGACAGACGCGCACATATTTTAATAAGTATAAATTACAATATGGTATTCTGTTAAAAATGGCATAATTCTTCGTCTGCTGTAAATTAAGGTCTTAGAAGTTTATTGTACACAAACAGTACTTTATTTACTGTATACAAATGAGAGGCGGGGCCTCTCATTTCTATACAGTAAATTAGATATTGAAGCTTTGCATAAATGCTGAAAAGAAAAAAAAATAGGAGAAATTTACTTATCTCGTAATTTTTTCATTCAGCGCAATGCAAATTACGAACAGTTATTCACTTTAGTTGCAAGTGTTATTAAAAATAAGGAAGGAAGATTTTTCAGAACCGGTTTTGTTTCACCCAAAGACCTGACACAGCACTTATTCGCTCACGAGTAACGATAAAATCTACTAAAAAATATCACTAATATTGACTTTTAGTCTCAAAATCAGGTCGGAAACAGGAAATGAAATGTGTGTACCTAAGTGCACAGTCGTTTATTCATGTTTAAAGAGTGAGTTTACATCCGTCAAACATTCTTCTTTCTATATTGAATTTTCGAAAAACAGATTTTACATCTATCAAGAAATGAAGCAGCAAATGGCCAACATTGAATGCAAAAAGTCCAGACTAATCAAAAACATTGCGTATAACAAACCATAAATATTATAAACAATCATATCCCACGACAAATATTTATATACCTGAAATAATATATATTTAAGCTGAATTATAATTTTCAGATAGAGGTAAAATAGATGAATGTCCAGAGTTTCATATGATATTTTTACTATTGCCAACCACTCAGGTAAAAAGAAAGTAAAAAATAATTATAATTTTCTCTGACAGTAAATTTTCATCGAAAATAATTTAATAAATTTGTAAAGACAGTACGTTATTTAGAAGCAGAAGAGATGAAAAATGAGCAACGCCTTCGCCGGGAATCGAACCACAGACCTCTCGGTGATGCGTCGAGTGTGCTGACCACTACACCACGAAGGCATGCGAAGACGGCGGGAGAAATACCTTATTAAAAAATTAAAGGAATGTTCCAGGTCTGAGTTCTACTAATTCTCTTATTACGTAACATGTATACTTATAATATCCGACAATACTTTAATATTCAAATAGCATTACGCATCACACAGAGCTACACATCGACTTTAACACAAACCAATACACTAGAAAATATTTACAGCCAATTTATCCATTATCTTGATTTGTTGGAGGCATGGTTTACAGATTGAGAGTTTCAATTGAAAGCAAAAACTCAAATGCAGTTCTATTCCGCAAAGAGCAGTCATTCAGTCTATCATCTACCACTACATTATTTGAAGAAGAAAATCACTGGATATGAAAAGTCAGGTACTTGAGACACGGGTTGGTCCTATAACAACTTTAAGTCTGTACGACATTCGTGAGACAGGGGTAAAGCACTGAATTGGCTCGTCGCGTCTATTCGGTCGAGGCCACGCTTTCAAAATCAAATCTAAACTCACTTTTCCAAACTGAGAATTACATTATTTTCGTAGCTAACTTAAGACCTCTTAACGGAACAAGTAACAGTTTGACTCTTCATAATGAAATAAAATACAAAACAATAATCCATCAAGCCTTATTTTGTGCCTTGCTTATATCGGGACACGCTGCAAAAATAAATTTTTCTAAAATACAATTCTGAAAAATAAAGCCTTTAAAGTAACAGCCAGCGGTCCTTGATTCATAAGGAATATGACGTTAGGTACCAATTTAAAAATCGAAATCAATAGAAAATTCATTTCTAAAACTGTTACCAATCTTTACCATATCGCAATAATAAACGTCATCAAAATACTATAATTCCAATTTAAAATCATGAACCTCGGCCATAAGAAAGGTACGCGTTCCCGGTTTATACTCTTCTTTCGTAACAAGTGGTATCATTTTAACGTGAAACTTCGATGCCTTTCAAAGAAAAACTTTCATTCCATTCCAAAATATTGCACCTGACTAGAACTTAAATTGCACCGGAGCCCGACTCCGGTGCTTCTTAGTTTTGGGAATAAATCACAATTCTAGCTCGAGCGCCGCGGAGTCCTAATTAAGAAGGCTCCTGCACTTCTTTAATGTAATTGAACAGCAATTTCAGCAGAAATCTGATCTCGAAAATTTTATTTTTAATGATAAAATTATATAAAAAATCTATTCTAACTTGTGAATGGATGCTTCTCTTTCCTTGGGAAACAAACCCTTGGATGAGGGTTGACACTTTTAAGGAAAGAAAAGTACCCACTCACACGTCAAAGGCTTAGTTTCCAGAAAATGTAAGAAATTTTTGACAGCAGCTAAATTTTTCGTTCCAACACTAGTGTTTTCCAGCGGAAAAGAGGACCCGGAGACTTTTTCGAACGATGTAACCAAAGACGGGAGATAAAAATTGTCACTTATTACTCTTTTTTCAGCTAACTCTCGGATTCCTTGAAAATTTACTCCCCTCTCATATTCTGCTAAACCTCTAGAATTATATTGAGAGGAGATCGTGGTCGGAAAATGCTTGAGTCTGCTCTTTTTGTTTTCATACTTACAAATCATCCGTGAAAATTTTCTCTACATCGTCTTACTGTTTATAGCATTCTCTGTATTTTCAATAGTGACGCTTTAAATATTTTAACATTTTTCATTGGTGTGCTAGAAAACGAATGGTCTTTATATCATCCTGTGAATTAGTACATTATATTCAGAGTTTAAACTAAGCCGGAGACCGAATGTCATTTCTTATTTTTTGTGTGAAATTGTAATTCCAGCCGGAACCCCATATAAGTTAAGCTCCAGTACTTTATTTTATTACTTAATTATTTACCGTTTATTTTTTACCTTTTACTAAAGATTAATATTAATTGTTTAATTATTCTAATCATTAATTATTTAATTTAATTATTATTTACTTGTTTAATTATTGATTATTTTACTAGTCATTTTATTTACTTATTTATTTTCTTCCTTCTTTGCTGATAGTCTTCCATAGGGCTCCGGCAGTTCTAATTTTAGAAAATAAGTCCTGCTTCTGACCCTTTCGGCCTGCAAGGAAGTACAAGAGGCTACCCCCTGGGAATTTCAAATCACTATATATTCTTATATACACAGCATCCACAAAAGTCCTCATCCGGCGTATTTTGGCAACCATTCGTCATATAGACAAACTCTTCCAAATACAAAAACATTTTAAATAACTCGAAGATTGATGTTTACACATTTTTAAATTTTAAATAATTAATTTTGTAAAAATACGATATCTATTTTTTTTACACATTCATCCGATCTCTATACTTTTATGTAAAAAACGTTTGTACTCCTTATAAAAAAATTTGATGTGGACTCGACGTGATTTCCTTGTACACATTTTTTGCTGTCCTTCATTTAGTCTTATTTCATTGGAAATTGAGCTACGATCCTCCAGTTCTCTACACAGTTGCAGAGTTGCTAAAATATATTAGTTTTAATTAAAATCAAATATTTATACAATTATTAATTCAACAACCTTACCTGAAATATTAGGGTAGAGTAAGTGCCTTTATTACTTTTGAATAAATGTAAGATCTAGGTCTATCTAATACTATGTTTTTTTTAGTATGATGTAACCAACAACAAAATGAAAGCAAAAACAAAAAAATTAGAAAGAAACTAAATTTTTAATTTACATTTGTAACATGTTATTACTAGGTTTAGAAACCCTTCGACTAATATGCCCTTTCGGCATTACCGATTGCAACCAAAAAGGGAGGTATCCAACTAGATATTACAAGAGTCCCATATATAAAGTTCAGACATTTTACGGTAACAGTTTTTGACTTACGTGACACACTCACGTATAGTCATCACGACGGAACTAGTCCAATTGGATTCAAGAAAAGTCAAAATGGGTATTTCCGTTGAAATCTAAAACCGAAATTTTTAGTGTTTTCAATACTTCTTTTACTTCGAACAAAGAAGTAAAAAATCAAAAAGGTGCATAATTAGATGTTACAGCAGTCCCATATACAAAATTTTAACATTCTACGGCTAACCGCTTTGAGTAATGCAAAAAACTCCAAAAAATCTATCGAGCAAAGTGTTCTTTTGGCACTTCTGATTGCAATAAAAAAGGGAGATGCACAAATAAATGCTATAGCAGTCTCATATACAAAATTTCAACATTTTACGGCTAATCATTTTTGACTTATGTGTGATACATATGTACACTTGGATTATGTGTGATATCAGATGTCACGTAAAATTCCATTTTTAATTCATTTTACACTTTAAAACACTGAATTCATTCTACATTCTAAGAGTTTTTTATACTATCCGTCCGTACGACCAAAACGGATATTTCCTTTGAAATCTGAAAACCAAAATTTTCAAACCGAAAGTTCGTAAAATGATGTAACAATTAACAAATATATCCGATATTAAAATCGGACATAGTGTACAAATTTAAAAACATATTGTTTGTATTTATGCACACTAGAAATTAAAAATTGTTTAAAAATTTGTATTATAAGATACTTTGTTCCTCTTTTCCGCATGTCTTCGAGGTGTAATTAGATGCGCGCTCAATGCACATTCGAGAGTTCCGGAGTTCGAATGCCGGCAAGAATATTGTACATTTTTCACGTCTCCCGCAACAAAAACTCTAATGACTCACAGTGGCACCCGAACTAATAGGTGGTGAATGACAATTCGTCACTACCAGGATTTGGCGATTCGGTCTCCTCATTACCAGTCGTCCTTTAAAAGGGGAAGTATATAAGGAATTTTCTCCCTTTTTTCCGCATGCCTACGTGATGTAACTGGAAGCACACTCGACGCGTATTCGGAAACTCCGGAGTTCGAATCCCGGCGAGAACACTGCTTATTTTTCACATCTCCAGCATCAAAAACTCTAATGAATTCTAATAAACTCTGCAGTATAAAATACGTAAATTAAAAGAAAGAGAAAGAAAATGTTTTCTAATATTAAGCGATTACGTGAGGAGCATTTCTATGTAGGTTGCTGTGAAAATTATTGACCAATATAAATTTTTTCAAAGTTTAGATGTTATTTACAGAATCTTACATAAAAATTCTAGAAAATACTTTCAGGTTTCAGTATTGGCACATAAAATTATTTCATTAATTAAAAGTGAAAAATATTTGTATTTTTATGCATTTTTTTTTTGTGATTACCTGATTATGATTCTCAAGTAATGAAACTTCATAAAAATATTAATAACGCATTTTTAGGCTCGAAAATTTAAAGTTTACTTTGCAAAAGTTCTTTCGGTGTACCATGTATAACAAAATGATAAATAAAGACATTTGTAAATCACAAAAGACAATCATTGAACTGCGTTAAAGAGGAAAGAAATCAATCTAGTATTATTCTAGCTTATTTATTAATCGACCACTCAATGCAAATCAAATTGAAGTCAAATATCGCAAATTTCGAAATTAAATATCGTGATCAGTTTTTGTCATACAGGTGTTAAAGTTTTTGTCTTTTATTTTTTATAACGAAAACAAAAGTTTCCGAAACATAAATATAGGGACCGAAAATATGTAAAATGTTAGATTTCATATTTTATGTACAATTATTCTTTTAAAATTAAAAAAAAATTAAAATATACGACACTTTGCATCATGTTAATTATTTTTGTAACTAGGAATATACGCCCGCGACCATCGTTGCTAAAATAAGTGTGGGGTAAGGACATCTGGACGCACGCTATCTAAATTAAATGTTACACCAAACATTACCAATGCCTATAAATGAACGAAAATAAGCTATTATAAAAATTATATGATTTGTAGTTCACACAAGCATAAAATTTATTTGAAATAGTTTTAGCCTAAAACAGAAAGAAATACTCGATAGACTCGAATTGATTTTCTGCAGAAAATTCTAGCAATGTGGCAAAGATTTAACAAGAAACGAATTAAATAATCTTTTAAGTGATGTACTTTTGGCCATTTGCTAACACTAAATTTTGCTTTAGCCATTTTTTCCTAATGTTGATTTATTAAGAAAAATTTTTTAAAATATTTGCAGTAAAGAATTTTCAGATTATAATCTAAAACGACAAAAAAAAGGAAAAGAAATTAAAAATAGTTAAAAACAAGAAAAACAAATATGAAACTCATACAAATACTTCACTTTTTCTTTCAAATAAAATAATTTTTGTTGTTTCCATTTCCTGAAACTGAATTTCACTACTAAATAAAATTAAAACTCATCTCAAGAATGAATTTAAATTTAAAAATCTTCAGCGTATATTTTCTCATTTATTTTTTGAATGTAAAATAATATAAACAGAAAAATGATATTACTATATAATACCGTTTGATCATAATTTAAAAAAGAAACATATAGAGATGTTTACAGTCTTTGTGTTGTTACAAAATTCCACCATGAATTAAATTTTATTCTGGATGCAGATGTGATATAAAGAAAAATCAGAATAAGGAATTTCATAATAAATGCATTATGGGATACTAAAAACAAACTTTATTTATGATAGTTACAGTTAGAAAAACACTTATATCGTAGGTAAAGTAATGTTTTACGCATTATTTAGCAATGCGCATTATAAATGTTTAAGATAAAAGAAGAATCTGATGCATCGTCTAAGAGCAACAGCATTTAATTATTAGGGACATGATTTTATGGAAAAATGAAATAGTAAATTGCTCGGATTCAGACAATTAAATGGGCAGGATACCTGTGCAGAATGGATGAAAATCGTGTAACTAAAAAGATGTTGTCGACCAGACCATTCAGCACCAGAAAAAGAGGAAGACCTAAACTTAGGTGGATCGACTGTTTGGAAACAGACTTAAGAATTTTAAAAATAACTAATTGAATGTCCATGGTCAAGGATAGAGGAGCTTGGAATTCGATCCTGAGGAAGGCAAAGGCCTATCCTGGGCTGTCTGGCCATTGAAGAAGAAGAAATTGCTCGGAGGTTTATGGAGTTAAAAACGGAAGCTAAACTAATGGTTTTTTTTATATCTAGTTTTACCTTGTAATTTAATTTGCAGTTGTATGAATTTATTCCATTAGTCTGCAACAAAGTGCTTCAAATTTTCTTGATGTACACGTAATAACATTTTCGCTTTAGTCTGTAAACACACTTCGATAATTTAAAAAGCATGGTTTCCTTTGTTAAAATTTTTTTATAATTTATGATGGAACCCTCTTTTGAGAAAGTTTTTGTTTGAAGTACTGACACAATATTTTCCACTTGCTTTTAATCTTAAGAGTCCCAGCAGTGGTCAGATATTTAGACATGGCAGGGCGTACAGCTACTCCTTAATTTCACATCAGGTAGTTGAAAAGATTCGCTACATGGTATTTTAGTAGAACTCAATTAAGTCAATCTGGGTCACTAAGCACGATGTTCTTTCAGGGGCACCCAGTAAAACATTTCCTTATAAAAGGCAATCAACATTGTAAGAAGTTTTACGACGATCTGAGAGCACCCTAAAATCTGGGTTCCTAGGCCTAGGAGATAATTCTTTAATGCAAATATCATTTTAAATAGTAAATAACCATTGACTGCTGTATTGTTATTAACTAATCAAACATGTTAATGTTATCTTTGACTTAAAAACGTATTTAAGGCTTTTCTGTAATTAGTTCTAAATTATAAACTAGCTTCAAGACATTATGCAGTTCTAATATTCTCCTCTAAATGTTTTTAATATTACAATTGCTAGGGTGTGAATGGTTTCATCAATAGTATTGTTGAGTTCTACGGGTTCGTCGATTTAGAGTGATTGATGACAACGCTTGATGAAGAATCAAAACAGAATTTATTCGTCAGTATAATACAGGACAATTCCAAAGACGCGTTACAGTCGTCGTAAAGCTACCAAACACGCTGAAATAATCACCAATACAGCCTTCAGGCTATCGGGCTGTAACAATGGAGACAACTTCACGGCAAAGCACTAAAGTGCAGCTCCCGACTCGGTCGATCGCTCGAGCTGATCTCTGAACTGTGTCACACTACTACTGAACTCAACATACTCAAGATACTCTCTTAGTTTGAGTAAAGGCACAGTAGATATAGCTTTAGACCTACCTTCGAGAACATTCTTGGGAAAACCGGTAAGAATTCGTTCTAGAATGTTCTCTCTCTGTCTATAGCATATCATTATTTTGACTCTAAATAGCCGATTTCTCGCCAAATATGGCTATCCTGCCTTTTTCTGCCACCTTCAGGCAAGCCTAACGCGGGGAATCTTACCGCAGGTGGACTTTCATAACAATATTTAGTTTCTGACTCATCAGTTGTCGAGTGGTTTGAAAAGCGCAAAAAACATATAGTTTGCCCAAGGTTCGATTCTTCGAGACTTTACGGGTTCATTGCATATTTTTGTGCATTTATTCATGTGTAATGCAAGCGTGAGCCTGATTCCTCGAGAAAGACCTGTATGAAAGTATCCCTGCCATTAAGTAGATTTCCTTTGTATACAGCTTTTCATTAATTAATCAGACTTTAAACAACTCCCTTCTACATTGCAAATCTGCACATAACCTAAGCCTCTGTTAGACTATTTAGTATGGAATTGTTCCTAATATCCTTGTTTATCTTTAGTATTTTTTGATTAACATCTGAATTCTGTTCAGTTGAATGTTAGAGTTTGTATTTAATCTGACTAAATGGTATGATTATGCTTTTATTACAAAACGATATCTATTCTTTCACGTATTCATAAATGCTTAATGATATGATGAATTTTAAAGATTTTATTCTTAAAGAAAATAAAATCATTAGCCGAATATTAACCGCGTCCACAAAAGTCATTGGGCGACCTTTATTTCTTAACCAATGACTATAGGCATTAATTTCTTATTATAAAACTAATTTAAATAAAGAAATATTCAGCTTTTTGCATTCTTAGAAGTAAATTTTGTAAATATTACGAAATCTAATTTTTTATGCTGTTTCTTGACTTCTATAGTTAAAGTTAGTAAAAATTTGTAATTATTAAATAAAATGAGAAAGTTTCGTTTCCACCCGACAAAAATTGTCCGATATTTGTAATTTTAAATTTCCTAATTTTTATAACTTTTCGAGTGTTAGAAAATCGAACTTATTTTCGTACTTAAGGGATAGGTTAAAAAATAAGTTATAGTATTAAATTGAGGTTAATTTTTTCCCATAGGTTTTCTTTTCTGATTTACTAGAGTTTAACATTTTTTAGTTTATAATTTTGTTTCATTTCTTGTTCCGAAATTAGTTTGGCACAAGTAATTTATAATTCTCAAATGCTAAAAATATGTTGACAATATTCAAATACAGTTTTATTAATTGATCATAAGCTAATCCAAAATCATTGGACTAGAAATAGTTTTTATATTTTTTCAGGAAAATAATATTTTGAATTGCCTATGGGCCAATGCTTGAAACCTGCCATTATTATCTCCAGCTATCCTGTATCTATGAGATTTTGGGAATAAGATGTTTCTGAAGAAATTTACAAAATTTGCAAATCAAAACGCTTTATCGAAGTCTGTATATCATTGAGCGTCACTTAATTTATTAACATTAGAAACATGTACTTTATATTTAGTTACATTTAATTTCAATATTTCGTTCTCGGTTTGCGCCAATAGAATTTTCAGAAAGCATTATTTGAAATTTTAAAATTGAATACCTTGGTCAATTTTTATCGTACAGGATTCAAACGCTTCATGTTTTATTTTTTGGAATAAGTTAAAACTTATACTGAGAATAAATATAGGGACTGGGGGAACTGAGCTTGATAACCTGTATTAAAACCATTCGTGGTTCATTTCAACGAATATAATATCGCATTAATTAATGGTATCATTTCATAGATGAACCATTATTACTATTAACCGCTCAATGGTTGATTTGTGTTCTTTTTATTTAAAGGACGGAATTTCGAAAGAAATGCTGAGCCTCGTACTTTTCGTGTCCTAGCATTCGAAAATGTCGTTTTGGGTGGAGGCTCTTTTTATGCATTTTTAATAAACAAAACATCGAGTTACTGTGAATAAAGAGCTTAGAACAAATATCTCTGTAATTTGTTTCTGAAGGAGAAAAACTTCACAACCTGGGTTAAAATATATTTTACTTTGTCCGCGTGTTTACATGACCCAAACTTATCAGACGATTCTACTTCCATCTTTAAAATATCCTTCTTTGCCCACAATGATGAAGATTTAACAGAAGATTGACAGAAGTAGTTAAATTTATGAATGTTTTTGGCAAGAATTTTCTATATAATGGTAGGAATTTTATATATGTGGAAACAGTTTTTGTGAAACTATATGTGAAACTGTAGTACCTTTTCTATAATGTTGTGGTTGTCTTGTCTATATATTTAATGGGAAAATAGTTGCTAGGATCTTAAGTAGGTTGGACTTCTACTCTCCTTCTACGAGGGTAAGTTGAAAAATAAGTTTCCCCTGTCGACTGTGGTCAGAGTTGTGTATGAAAGTCAAAAATTAGAATGAGACATTAAAGATATGACATACCTTTATTTTACTGTGGTCAGAGTTGTGTATGAAAGTCAAAAAATAGAATGAGACATTAAAGATATGACATACCTTTATTTTATTATTCTCGTACGAGTACGTTGAGACATTTGTCATATCTCTTGATAAGCTTCAAAAAGTCCTCCAAGAAAAATTCAGGGCTTTGCATATGGAAGAAGCGATGAACGGCTATGGGCGAAAGGCGACACAGCAGGAAAACGCGCAAGTCACCGATACACCATTGGGTAGAGGTCGCTGCAAATCAAGCAGATGGCGCTGTTGCAGTGCCTGCGCAAAGCGGAGACCAGCCTCTCATTTGAGCCCCGGTAGGTATGGAGAGAAGGTGCGTTTTGAATTCGTGGTCAAAGGAGGAAGTGAGAGCGGTTATCCGCTATGAATGGGCACGTGGAGTATCAGGAACAGAAATTCATAACCGCCTCGTGGAAGTCTATGGGCCAGGTGTGATGTCGAAGCAAATGGTGCGGAGATGGTGTCGCACATTCAGTGATGGACGTCAGCAAGTGGAGGACATACCGAGAGCTGGACGGACGCGCACGGCCACTACAGATGCAAATGTCAGGAAGGTGGATGACATGATTAGAGCGAACCGGCGTATCACCATCGATGAAGTAGCGGAAGAACTTGGAATCTCACATGAGCGAGCTCAAAACATCATCCACGACATTCTTCGATACAGAAAAGTGTCAGCACGATGGGTGCCCCGACAATTGACCTCGACACACAAGGAACAACGCATGGGGGTCAGCCTGGAACATCTCGTGCGTTACCATGAAGATGGCAATGACTTTCTGTTTCGGATTGTGACGGGGGATGAAACGTGGGTCCACCATTTCACGCCAGAATCGAAGGCCGCATCTATGGAGTGGAAACATCCGTCATCACCTGTCCGAAAGAAGTTCAAGACAACTCCCTCTGCAGGTAAAGTGCTCCTCACAGTTTTCTGGGACGCCCAAGGAGTTTTGTTGCTGGACCTTTTGGAGGTTGGAACCATCAATGCTACCCGCTACTGTGACACCTTGTCGAAATTGAAAGAGGCGATTCGGAAAAAGCGGCCTGGCCTTCTCACATCTGGCGTTCTGCTGTTGGATGACAATGCCAGACCACATTCGGCGACGGCAACGCAAAACCATATTGCAACTCTTGGTTGGCGGCGCCTACACCATCCGCCATACAGTCCTGATCTCGCACTAAGCGACTTCCATCTGTTTCCGGCTTTGAAGAAAAATGTCGGGGGAAGGCGCTTTGGAAGCAATACTGAAGTGAAACAAGCCATTCAACGCTTCTTCCATATGCAAAGCCCTGATTTTTTCCTGGAGCGCTTTTTGAAGCTTATCAAGCGATATGACAAATGTCTCAATGTACTTGGTACCTATGTGAAAAATAAAGGTATGTCATACCTTTAATGTCTCATTCTATTTTTTGACTTTCATACACAACTCTGACCACAGTCGACAGGGGAAACTTACTTTTCAACTTACCCTCGTAGTTTTGAGGGAGAGCACCTCGGGGGGTAGGTCCGAGGGTGTTCCACCCCTCTCCCCTACCACCAAACCACATGAGAGGACTTTCGGCTCGCCATATGTTTAGAGTGCCTCCATGCCACAAAGACACTATACATGCATTTACAAACATCCATGCCTTCTCCGGGATTCGAACCGAGGCTCTTCGCCACAGTAGGCTTCCCTTATCACTGTACCGTCTGGGCGGCTCTTTCATATAATGTAACATGAAATACTTGAAAATTCGAAGCTCTGACAGAAAAATAAGTTACAGGGTAAAATTGAGGTAAATGGCAATCTCGCTAAATTGGCGGGGTATCGCCAAACTGGTGACAGTTTTCGCGACTAACTTTTGTCTTCAAATTTGGCGTGTGGCGACATTTTGATATAATTCTAATTAACATTTTAATAATAACTCTAATTTTGATATAATTCTAATTTGATATAACTGTCCTGTATAACTCTAATTGGTACTGTAATTAAATAATTGTAATTGATCCTTATATGTAACTGTAACCGTATCCGGCCGTTTTATGTAACTTTAGTCTAATTTCGAGAATATAGAATAATAATGATATAGATGTCTCGTGGACCGGTGGGAAACTATATGATACTAGGGGAGAACCTCAGTTCCCAGTTGTTTAGTTCAGTGCGAGTTCGGAGTATTGAGAGATCTTCGTGGCTGTTTCGCTTGTTTAGATGCACTTTGCATTTCACTACGTTTAACGTTCTTAGTAGTTTGAAATGTAACTTCTGATTGTACACTGTGTGAGAAGAGCTGTACGAGTACTTTTGTAGAAAGTTCCATAATTGTAAAGATTTTTTTTTCTGTAAAATAAATTTTATCAAACCATCATCGGTTCTGTGTGCATTCAATCTATTACGAACTCATCCGCTTGCAACAATAATATATCTTTAACAGTATATTGATTTATCGACTTGAAGAAATGTTTGTCCTCAATTATTTAAGAATAAGTTTATATCTATTCTCGATAGCTAGTCTGATCATCATGTTATTTAAAACACATTTTGTCTCTGAATAATTTACGAAACACAAAAGGATATTTCAGGAAAGAAGCTTTTATATGCCATAATTACTGTTTTGTCCCTTCACAGCTGCTGGCCTGGTAAGTGCTTGCTTGACTTGATGCAGATTGATTATATCAAAGATATTATTTTAATATGAATAGCTGATTAACTGCAATATGCATTTGTTCATTTTGAGTCTTACGTGAATATTAAAAGTATTAAAAACAATTATATATTAATAAATGATACTTATGAAGAGGATTTGTCATTTTTCTCTTCATTTGGCTTGCTTTTTCAGCAGTTTGCGATGATGTGTGACCGAGAAGAAACTGGTAGAATTTTAGAAAAGAGAAAGGTAAAAACTCACTGAATTCCGGAATTTGAGCCGTGTATCTTCCTCTTGACACTTGAATATGATAACATTAAGAGAGTATGCACTTAGAAATGCTATAAATCTTTGTAATCTAAATCTTGTGATAATTATTTCGAATACAATTATCATGTCTGCATCCGATTAAAAGCATTTTGAGGATGAACTGTTGTATCAAAGCAACAAAGCATACGATGACTATCTCCAAACGTTTTGATTGTGAGCAATATGGGAGTTGGAATCAGAGTGTCGTATCCTTCTTCTTCTCTCACCCACCTTTCAGAGGTCTTTCGAATCTACATATTTTAAGTGCCTCAATGACTTAAAGATAATACATTCACAAATGTCAATGCCTTGGGCGCACTGGAGAGCCAAAAGGTGTATTCAGTAAAGTTTTACTAGCCCCACGCCTGGATTAAGACTTTTAGAGAACCTAGGCCACTTAAAAGATTTTGTTGCGTCCTCATGCATTAATGCCTGTTTTTTCCTTATCCCCTCTCTCTCGGTCTGGTTTAGCTACACTACACATTCCATAGTAAAACTAGCAGTGAAAAATGTTTGTGGTGTCTCCTTTCCTTGACGCTTTTTAAGCACTGTAATGCGCGTGCGTGCTTATTTTGCTTAATGGTTAATCCAGAACTGACTGGTCTTATGTCTTCAGCATGTTGGAACACTTTAAACGAATTACACCTATATGTAGGCGAAGAATATTTTTAAGAAAACCGTTTTCTTCAAAGGCTCTTATAAGAATTTGACTTAAACTTTATATTACAGCAATAAATGATCATTTTGGATATGTCTGCTAAATTTTGGCTTATTTAGAGTTTCACAGTGTAAAACAAGCATTTATACTCACGTTTATTAAGACGTTACCAATAGTTTTGCTTAAAAACCCATTTTGGGAGAAGATGAAGTGAAACTTTTTCATCTACAAAACTACTAATATTTATCAAATTTCATCTAATGAATTCTGTATTCATATACTAGCGAAAGTAGATGATGCCAGTTAAGTTAGATTCAGAGTAATTCATTTAAGAACAGAGAGAATGATACCGCTGAAATCGTTCTGTAATAATGATGCAAAAAATAAGATTCATAGTCATACATTTTTCAGTGTGATACGATATGGAACCCAAATAGAAAATTTCGATAGCAAATAAACTACTAATTCTCTCTCATTATATCATTAACAATGGCACGCCGTTTTTAATAACTTTCGCTTTTCTAATAAAATGGTCGTAAAAACTCAAGTCCCATCCAATATTTCACCTATATTCAATTTTAGTCGATTAATTGGGGCAAAAAATGTATTATAATTGATCAAAAATCAATAACGCGAACAAATAAACAAACACAGAAACAGACATACTTTGTATATATTGTTACGAATTTCACATTTATTTGGCTATTTATTTAGAATTGTAATTAGAT